>CM076580.1:1441627599-1441758523 GCA_034641835.2 Pinus albicaulis
TGTAGGTTGACCTTAAGGTTTTGTGCCACAACAGATGTGTCATACACCCTCATTGATGGATATATATTGGTCAACATTGGAGGACATTTTTACTCATCTCATCCTCACACATTTATCTCTCCTCATCTGATTGGTTCGATGACCTTGGTGGCTCTTCTGTCCACATGTGGGAAACTCCAAGTAGTAGCACATTTCTGATTTCGGTCTAGGGTTTCTGCAACAAACTTTGACAAGCATTGACTTTGGTCAATGCAATTTCAAAAGGACTTGAAACTCTCCCAAAAATTTGATTTTCCAAATCCACATTTTTTGGCACTATTCCCAAGGCAAGACATTGACTTTGAATTTTCTACGTTGACCTAGCTACTGCTACTGCTGTTTGCGTTGACCATTGACTAACAATGTTGAATTTTTGGGTTGACTTTTGAGTTTACTATTTGGTTTTCCTAGAGGGTTGTGTGATATTGCTGGTTGGCTGACCATATTGAGACTTTTCTAGTTGAAGCATTCCGTTGACCGCCGTAACACACCAACACACTTATATATTTCTGGCTTGTCTTCTATCAATCTACTGGTATGTTCTATCAACATTTTACTATATTGTTTATGTGATTGCTGTTTGATATTGGGAGTAAAAGTAAAGTTGCATCAAGCATAGAACATCTACATAAATTTACACAATATGATATGCAACCTGCTGAGTCAGTAACCAAATCCAAAACCAAATTTCCCACATAGTCCATTTTGACACCAAATGTTCCCTTACAGATACCATCACGTAAGGCAAAGGTCATTGACAAGATCCCCAAAGGGCCATTATGTCGAAATGATGGTTTTGCAAAAGCCCCCACACCTACAACATAGTAGATGACTTGGTACAATCGCTTGTTTCCATGTCAACGCTGGAAGTCCACCAGTTGTTCCCATCTCAATGAAAATATATACTATCTGCTTTGGGCATTCTGGATCCTTGAGATAATTGTTTGATCGTCTTTAATGTTGACAAGTCAGAAAATCCCCCTTTACCTTCATCCATTGCCTTCCGAATACTAGTAAAGATTCATAATTCCCATGTTCATAGATTTATCATTGACAAGGGCGCATCCATTTGTGTGATGTCCACCTATGTTTGGAATAAGCTCAGATCACCCGACTTAGCCCCATCCACCATCACCTTGCATGCGTGGGCCGGTCACCCTTCTCAGCCCCTTGGCATGTTCCAAAATTGTCCTGTCACACTTGTAGGAAAGAATGTTTATATTGACATAGAAGTCATTGATGCCCCCTTGGATTAGAATAACCTCTTGGGTCTATCGCATCTGTGGTTCACCGTAATATGTGATTTCCCCATAATGGAAAGATTTTTTCTATCGATGAGTTGAAATTTTATGAACCAAAGTTTCAGACCTCCCCTGAGCCCATCATATCTTCGGTGGCCGATAACTAATCAGTCGAACCTCTCACTAGTGTTTCACAAGGAGTATATAAGGATTCCACCTTACTCGGTTCATTCCCTAGTCCCCCCATCTTATCACTGAGCTCGGCTCATTGAGTGTTTGCATGTTGCCCGGTTCGACTAGCCAACAACCAGCGCCTTTGTAACTTGATTTTGTTTACTTGACACAGCCTTCAGGACCTTCTCCTTAAGGACCTTATCCTTATTATGGTGTCTCTCTCAACCTTTTTCAACTAGGAATGGTGCCCCCAAGCCTTAGCCATTTTGGATCCATTCCACTAGGCCATTAACCTTCCGGTCAAATACCATTTTATTTCTCCCCTTTGGAGTCTTTTTGGTTCTTGTTATGGCTACATTGAGTCTACCCAATTTGACCCTGGGGATCCTAGTCTGGTACATTGATCCCCCAGAAAAACTCCACCTGGTCAACTCAAGCCTTATACCGCTTTGACCCTGGTCCAACAGGTCTCCATGACCCCTCCCTTTGCTTCAGTGCAACAAAAACCTCAATAGGAACCTACTCTTGTATTTAAAGCATCCGGTGAGGGGGGGGAAGCCAAAAATAAGGAACATAAGGATTAGGCCCCCAAAACAGCTCATGTTCCTCCTAAGCCTCCAAATAAGTCACCTTCGTGCGCTTTGTGTGATTTTGTTGGGCATGCCACCCATAGATTTCTTGTCTCAAACCTCTGGTCAATGAGACATTTCCTGAATCTCACATCCTAGAGGTCCATGTTACCTTACCTGATTCAGCTAAGAAACTAAAATTGTTGCACATGAACCACCCCTGTGCTTTGTGCGACATTTATGGCCACTATTGTCATCATTTTCCTCATCGCGACGATTTTCGTGATACCCTTGAGGAATTTTGCGAAATAGAGGTCACTCGTAGTGGATCTTGTACCCCTATACTTGTGAGTTTTTCTTTAGCAGAATCAGACGACATTTCTTCACCCATTGTGATACCCCCCCTGATGTCGCAGTGGCGGACTCTTCGGGTCGCTATTCTCTACCTATCGTTATCCATGAGCTCCATGGTGGAAGACCCCTCAGGGGCATCCCCTTCTGTTTCGGTAGAATCTCCCTTGGCGAACACCTTGATCTCAACATCAATAGATGTTTCATCTACTAACTCTTCGTTTACCCTCCATAGAGATGTGTATGTGAACCATATTTCTCATGATGATGTGCTAGGTACTCCTGATGCGTCATGTGGTATTCCTTCTGCTAGTCCTCCCATCTTCCATTCTGATGAATAAATTATGGAAGGC
The DNA here is from genome assembly GCA_034641835.2 of Pinus albicaulis. Classification (NCBI taxonomy): domain Eukaryota; kingdom Viridiplantae; phylum Streptophyta; class Pinopsida; order Pinales; family Pinaceae; genus Pinus; species Pinus albicaulis. The sequence goes on from CM076580.1 coordinate 1,441,630,327, forward strand.
AGGCCCACCCCTGATTTTCCTTGGGATTATAAGCACCATTGTGCATACTTCCTTCTGCAACACACCCATGACCAACATGCTGTGGAGTTCAAAGAATTCATCCATAGTGAGGTTGATTGGTTCTATTACTCCTTTCATCAAACCCACGAATTCGAGCCACATCCATCTTGTGGCCATTAAATTTCCACCTGATTTTTGGGCAAGGGGGCATACCTTCTAGAGGATTTCGAAGGCCAACTCCTTCCTAACCCTTGCAATGCACTTTACCTCAATAAATTTTACCCATAGCGTCCCCCATTGACATGCGTGTATTTATTTTTGTCATGCATTTAGGTAGATTTCATTGTTCAACATCATCTTACTTGTTGTCTTGTGGCACCTTTCAGATGGATCCATGATCCACACTGTATATCAGCCATGCCGATGGTGCAAGTCGCTTCTCCCAGAATCTAGCCTCGACAGCTTGGGCCATTTTACCCCCTTGCATTTTTTGGTCCTCTCCAACTGCGTATGCATTGGATCTGTTACCAATAACCAAGTTGAATATGATGCAATGATAGGTTTGTTAGTCGATGCCCTTGATCATCACATCCTTGATATCCATGTTTGTTTAGATTCCTTGCTTCTTGTCATGCAATTGAATGGCGTGTATCGTGTGAATAACCATGTCCTTTTTAGAATATATTTACGAGCTAATCTCTTAGTGTGTGAATTCGAATCCATTACATTCAGTCATGTACCTAGAGAGCATAATCACTCTGTAGATGGCATTGCAAACAACATTCTAGATTGGCACTTATCACATGCATTTAACACAAGATAATAAAAAAAAAAATGGAGAACCACGTACTCGTCATATATAAAAATATGCATATCCATATTATGTATCAACAAAATCATAAATGTTTGGCGTCCACTATTCTAAATACATCAGACATGCCCATAGTATGTTACACAAATAAAAATAGGGGGCACCACATGCCCCTACATCTACTCATTATCTTGAGGGTCTCGAGCCAATGGCTCGACTCCACCAGCTCACAGATCCCGAACTGCCTGTCCAGCCATCGCCATGCGCCGCATGACCCTTCACCACTTAGAGGGTAACCCTATGCATCCCTGGATGTACTGGTCCTCAAGGTCATGCCACTTGCGCTCTGATACACTGGTAAACATCAGATCACACCTGTGATGTACATCCTCCAACAGAGCCTCATATTTAGGTTTATGGTCTCCTCTTGCTCCACTAGATCCCACAACCCCTTGTACTGCGGGTCATCCCAAATACCTTGCCAGCTTCACCAGTGCTATATCTGAATACCAAAATTCACGAATCAATACCACATACATATTCTAAAAACTTTAAATTCCCCATAATATATATAAAATTTCACTTACCATCAGGTGCCCAGGCTCGACTAGGTGGAAGTGGCAAGTTAGAGTCCCACTGAAAGTTCATAACACTGTATCGATAGTCGTATATGTATAGTGACATCTGATCCCAGTGTGCGAAAAACTCGGGTCGGAACACCTGTACAAATCTCCTGCCTCCTCCTCTCCACAACAACTACCCCCAACGGCGCATCCTAGGCTCTTGTGGGACCCCATCCTAGATCTGAAAATGAGGTTGTAGCGCATGGATCTTCTCAAAGAAGAACAAACACAATACCTTCCCAAAAGAATAGTCGTTGTTCACTTGCCGCTTGCATAGAGAAAACTATCATTTCATTGACAACAACATCATCCGGGTCCACCCATGGTAGGTCCCACTCAAAACAATCTCTACCAACATTATCTGCGCCCTAGTGATGTGATGGAACACCTCATTTCCCAAGATCTGCAGTACTGCTGCGGCAACAGCCTGTGTCTCTAGCCGCTCTAGATCACTGATCAGAATTTTTGTGCCTGTAATATTCCAAAATAGGAAAAGCAGCAATATTGATCATAAAAATGGAAATAACAGTGAATATCATTACACCAAGATGTGAGACAAATATAGGGCCATTTTATTGTGTAAATCAGCAACAAATAAGCACAATATACTAAGGCACAAATCACATAAGATAAGCAAAAAAGCCTCCAATGAACAAACACTCTCATATGCGAGATGTTGCTGCTATAAAAAATACCAGAGAACTAGTACAATGTAGTCCCAGTGAGTTAAAATGCTGTTGGGAAATACAATAATATGGATCTCCTGATATATGGCTCAATAAATGCCGGGAACAGAGATCCAAGCTCTGAAACACATTTCCAAGACAACCTAGAAAGGATTTCTGGAAATACCCAAAATACAAGAATAGAAATATATGGCCCTAGGGCTGAATAAACCCTGCAACTGAATAGCTGATAGGAGGTGGTTGATCTGATGTAGAAAATGGAAGAAACTCCAATAAATCTCCTGGACGAAGGGTTGATTCCCTCACTAGAAATCTAACTCCTCAAATAGGGCACTAAACCCTCTACTGCAGTTGCTCATTGAAATAATGCAGTCCCTGAAGGAAACTGTGCTGTAGCTGATGGTAGCTACTTGGCTTCTTTCCAAATATCAAAATAATGCACTAAGATCTTCCTCACTAGCCTCTCGTATGAAAGGATGATCCCTCTAATGGAAAACAAGCTAGGAAACTGAAGCTATTTCTCCTCCACTGCCACTGCCCTGCAAAACAACCGAATCCTGGAATAGACTACGCTGTGGATGATTGCTGAAGCTTTGCTTGATGCCAGATAGTGGAAATGCAGCTCAAGATACCTCTTCTGAGTAGGCACTTGAAGTCCCCTGATGATTGCACTAAGATCTTCCTCACTAGCCTCTCGCATGAAAGGATGATCCCTCCAATGGAAAACAAGCTAGGAAACTGAAGCTATTTCTCCTCCACTGCTACTTCCCTGCAAAACAACCCAATCCTGGAATAGACTGCGCTGTGGATGATTGCTGAAGCTTGGATTGATGCCAGATAGTGGAAATGTAGCTCAAGATACCTCTTCTGAGTAGGCACTTGAAGTCTCCGAGGATGAGGGTGGGATTCCCGCTCGGGAACACCCTTGTACTAAACATCAGAACATACTTAACTAAATAGCTGAAGCGTGCAAATAGTCATACAAGACCACAAAATCAATAATCCAAAGCATATCCTCTATGGCTGCCATACTATTCCTTTTGAGGCTTGGTGAGCTTTCTCACCCTGGGTCCCACTCATTAAAAAAGCTACTCTCATGCATACACTCCTCCTAAATGACTGCAGTGTCCTCCATTAATCCCCACTATCTCCATAACAACATTGTTGATTTGGTCAACATTGACCTTGTCCACATGATTTAGCCCCTATTCATACCTCGAGGTGCTTTATTCAGCTAATACAATGATCCACATTCACATTAGAAGTGGTTTTATTCCTACTAAAGATATTTATGGGTCCCCCTGCCCACTTATTCATCTATCTAAATGAAAAAAACAAAAATTAATATTCCAAAATATTCCAATTAGCTGCAAGCTAATTTTGGAATATTATAATGCCCTTAGCATGAGCATCCGGTCCACATTGGTGCTCCATGAGCTCTGATATATTCCGAACACGTGGTAAAAATAGATGTATGTTTCCCACCACCCCTAGTGGTGGGAGTCCGGTGAAAAAATAGATGACCTGGATAGTAAGCTTGATCCTGTACCCCTGCACCATGAATGCCTCCTGGTCCAAATCCTAATATATCACTATCCTTGATAGGAAGGGCTCACCTGCCCTCATCAATGGGTTCTCAACCAACTTAAGAACCCCATATTTAGCAAGTGCTCCTTGTACCACTTGATCCCCCTGGATCTTGACCCAAATAGCATCCAAATCTCTCTCATGCCAGTTGATCCTCAAATATGACATACATGCACAACACCATCATTTTTGTCAGTTCAGAGAAGGAAAACTGCATCATAAACATTCAAGTCTCGACCCTTAACCAACAAGCCGACCAAACCTCACCTCTAGCCTCAACTCGCATCTTTTCACCCCTGAAACTACAGGCTCACAATTTTTCTCCTTGAAAACTGTGAGCCAGGTCGCACTTCAGGCCTAGGATAGTGCGAGCCGGTCGTGAGGAGAGGCAGGGGTCTCTTACTGAGCCTCTGACACCTAATATGAAATACTAAATAGATGAAAATGTAGAGTAAGGTTAGGCCACCTACCTGCAACTGACAGATCTTGATTCCAACAGTTGGTTGGTCTGCTTTGATCACCATAAGATTTGGGGCCTTCTCTTCCTCTCCAAATTCACCCTAGCTCAATTATCAAATGAATCAAATTGGAGGGAAATCACCCTATTAAAGGAAAACCCCTAAGTGTTCCTTCGCCAATTGCGACCAAAATGTAGCTCAGTTTGATGAACTGTCAACACCATTGGAAAGCTCTCACTGAGCACTATAATGGGTATTCCTTTTTTTTTGGTAATTTGACAATTCACCTAGAAGCCATTTTTCCATGAAGGGTCTCTTTTCCACCTCTTAAAATCAAATTTCTTCACATGCGCTACTTGTACTTGGGGCACTACTTTGCCTTCATACTTGTCAACGCTTGTGTTGATTTTCGTCATGAGTAACCATCTTTTGCTCATGTTTTTATGGTCCCCACTGGGCCTATTCTGTGTGGTAGCACCATCGAGTCACCCTTGTTCAGAGCATTCGAGATGAGTCATCATCACATTCATGGAGTCTGTCCCGAGTCCCTTTGCTTCCTATTACAATATTCCATCCATTTTTTCCTTATATCTATCTCGTGTCGCCCATTTTTGCCTCTAGTTATACTATTCCCCATCCCCTCTAGAGTCAAGTTAGTCGCTGCTAGGTCATCCATGCTTTTTATGCTCTGACAAGGTAAGTAGTCCGTCTGCTACTCAATATCCATGATTCCATCATCATCTCTGGTGTCAGTCCATCACTCAATTTACTATGATCCATCGTGCCTTAGTTTAGGATTCATCATTGCCTCACCTATGTAATACCTCCTTCTATCTACATCAACACATTCATTCCAGAAGGTAGGTCTAGAGGGTTCCATCTTCCATTCTTGTTCGGTGCCTCAGATCAAGAAAAAAGAATCATCATTACCCTTTGACTTGGTTGTTTCTCATCCGCTCGATGTCAAATCATTATTGCACGATTTAGATTCGTATAGTTGATGGTCTTGTGATCCAATAGATTATACCAACGATTCCTGAGTGTGTGTGAGATGTTTCAAACCTCATGAGGGGGTGTCCCTTTAGGTATCCCCCCACATGCTCGGATGATCTTAGTGTTGGGTATGTGTTATATTCTTTCCACGACTAAGCACGCGTGATAGCCCCCCTTGTCGGGGTCCGGGGCAGCGCCCCGACGAAAATTTTTGGTCCTTAATTTTCGGTGGGTAGTCCGCGTCCATGGTTTTATGCATGCTTTTGCACATGGTATTGGGGTATGGTGGTTTTTCGGCCCCTGGTATTTTTGTAGATCCGGTCAAGGGAACTACGGTTATGTTCTATTCCAGGGTTTATGGATTGGGGTTTATGTATGCTTCAGCATATATATATATATATATCTGTGTGTGTTGTAACACTAAAAGGAATATAATGAAAAATCAAGTTGGTCGTCCTGATTTGGGATCTAGGGGAAAATCTTTGAGTTTATCTGTTTTATGTTTTATGCTCTCGTTATTGTTTATTTTCTATTATAAGATTCGTGTGTAGATAATTTCTGTTCAGGGTTAAAACCTACATTTGGTATCAGAGCTGATTCGGCTTCAAGGGGAGGCCTTTGCTACTGAGGGTTTTTTAGTTTGGGCCCGAGGCAGACCCTGTTCAGTGGGAGATTTGCGAGATCGATTCTTGCGGTGAAAGAAGATGGCGAGCGGCGGAAAGATAGAGATCGAGAAATTTAATGGTCAGAGTTTTGAGTTGTGGAAGCTCAAGATGGAGGATCTGTTGGTGGATAAAGATCAGTGGATCGCGGTAGATCCAGGTACTAAGCCAACGGGAATGTCAGATGAAGACTGGAAGAAGCTGGATCGGAAGGCTAAGAGCACAATATGGTTGTGTGTCTCAGATTCAGTATTGTTGAATGTATCTGGGGAAGCTACGGCGAAGAATTTGTGGGAAAAACTTGGGACTTTGTACCAATCTAAGTCTCTGGTGAATAAGTTGTTCCTACGGAAAAATTTGTATAACCTGAGGATGAAGGATGGAGACTCAGTGACAGAGCATCTGAACGCCTTCAATACTGTGGTAAGTCAGCTGTCATCTGTTGATATTAAAATCTCAGATGAAGATAAGTGCATTAGTTTGTTGTGTTCTCTACTAGACTCGTGGGATAGTCTGGTTATTGCAATAGGTAGAAATACAACTACCTTGAATTTTGATGACATTGTCTCAGCCTTGCTATCGGAGGAAATGAGACGGAGAAATATGGAGGGTCAGAATGGAGATGCCTTATCTGTACGAGGAAGGTCCCAGAACAGAAACAAGAATAAGGTTTCGAGTGGGAGATCTAAATCTAGAGGGAGATCTAAATCTTCTGGAAAGTTTGTAAAGGTGTGCTGGAAATGCGGAAAGGAAGGACACTACAAAAAGGAATGCAGATCTAAAGCTCCTGAGAAAGGAAAGGGATCTGATGAAGGTCCTTCTGCAGAGGCAAAAACCACCTCGGATGAAGGTGGGGATATGTATTTGGCTTCTTCTTCAAATACACATGTAGATCATGAGTCATGGTTGATTGACTCAGGTGCATCCTTTCACTTCACTCCCCATAGGGAGTGGTTCTGCGAGTATGAGAAATATGATGGTGATGTCTTCCTAGGGGATGATAGGAAGGCCAAAATCGTTGGACGTGGAAAGGTAAAGCTGAAGCTACAAGGTGGAAGGATTAGAACACTTCTTGGTGTTTTGCATATTCCTGCATTGGCCAGAAATCTGATTTCTGTAAGCAAGATGGATGATGCAGGTGTAAAAATAGTGTTCGAGAAATATGCCTGCAAGATGGTTCGGGGAGCATTGGTATTAATGCGGGGAGTTCAGACTGGAACTCTGTACAAGCTACAAGGTAGCACTGTTATTGATGGGTGTAACAGTTTTGTGGTTCCTGAAAGTGGGACGGAAAGCCTAGATGTCTTTGGAGAAAAGACCATGCTATGGCATCAAAGGCTTGGACATATTGGAGAGAAGGGCCTTTGGATACTGCATAGAGATGGTATGGTAGAAGGTATGTCTAATTGTTCTCTGGATTTCGATTTCTGTGAACATTGTGTATATGGGAAGCAGAATCGGGTGAGTTTTCCTTCTGGTGCTAAGAGGGCAAACAAAATATTAGAACTTGTGCACAGTGATGTGTTTGGGCCTGTGTCAGTTCCATCACTGGGAAAGTATGTGTACTATGTTTCATTCATAGATGACTTCTCAAGGAATACATGGATATATTTCTTGAGGAAGAAATCTGAAATCTTTGACAAGTTTAAAGAATTTAAGGCTCTGGTGGAAAACCAGATAGAGAAGAAGATAAAGGCATTGAAGACAGATAATGGTGGGGAGTTCTTCAAGAAGGAATTTTAAGAGTTCTGTAAGAAGTGTGGTATAGCACGGAAAAAGACTACTCCATATACACCTCATGAAAATGGAGTTGCAGAAAGAATGAATAGAACATTGATGGAAAAGGCAAGAAGCATGCTCAGTGGTACTAGGTTAGGACAAGAATTCTGGGCAGAGGCAGTGGAGACTGCATGTTACTTAGTTAACAGATCACCTTCATCAGCATTGGAGGATAAGACCCCACATGAGGTGTGGACTGGTAAGAAACCCTCTCTTTCACATATAAGGGTATTTGGATGTGATGCATATGTACATGTTCCAAAGGAGAAAAGGACCAAGTTAGATAATAAATCTGAAAAGTGCATCTTTATTGGGTATAAGGATGGTTTAAAGGGTTACAAGCTTTGGAACCCAGAAACAAGGAAGGTTGTGTACAGCCGAGATGTGGTGTTTAGAGAAGTAAAAGATGTTGTTAAACATGAAGTCCTACCAAAGGAACCTGAGAAGATAGAGTTTGAGCTAAAGGAGGATGAATCAGACTCTACAACAGAAGAAGACTCAGAAGATGAAGAGCCACAAACTCCAGCTTTGAGAAGATCAATTCGGGAAAGAAGGCAACCAGAAAGGTATAGTCCATCTGCTTTTTGTTCAGGTTTTGCCTTAACTATAACTGATGATGAACCCAGAACTGTCAGGGAGGCAGTAGATTCAGAGGATGGAAAACTCTGGAAGGAGGCCATGGCTGATGAAATGGCATCCTTGCACAAAAGCGATGCATGGGATCTGGTGGAGTTGCCGGCTGGAAGGAAGCCCATTGGGAGCAAATGGGTGTTTAAGAAGAAGATGAATGTAGAAGGCAAGGTGGAGAAATACAAAGCTCGGTTGGTAGCGAAAGGTTATTCCCAGGTGCCGGGAATTGATTTTGGTGATATTTTTTCCCCTGTTGCCAAAGTTACTTCTATTAGATTACTTTTATCTGTTGCTGCTGCATTTGATTTTGAGATAGAACAGATGGATGTGAAGACAACATTTCTTCACGGGGATCTAGAAGAGGAGATCTACATGAAACAACCTGAAGGTTTTATGGTGAAGGGTAAGAAAGAACTGGTATGCAGGTTGAAGAAGTCTCTGTATGGGTTAAAACAGTCACCAAGGATGTGGTATCAGAAATTTGATACCTATATACGGGAACTTGGATTCACTAGAAGCAAGGAGGATCACTGTGTTTATTTTAAATTAATTAGTGACCATGTTATTTATTTGGTCTTGTATGTGGATGATATGTTGTTGATTGGAAATGACAAAGAAATTATCCAAGATTTGAAGACCCAACTGTTCTCCAAATTCGACATGAAGGATCTTGGTGCTGCAAACTATATTTTGGACATGGAAATTAAGAGAGATCGGGCAAAGAGGAAGCTCTGGTTAAACCAGAGGAAGTATGTCGAGACTATATTGCAGAGGTTCAATATGCAGGATAGTAAACCGGTGAATGTTCCTATTCCTATAGGTGTAAAGCTGTCTGCTGAACAGTGTCCCAAGACACAAGAAGAAGAGGAGTATATGTCTCGTGTTCCATATGCAAGTGCAGTGGGTAGCCTGATGTATGCAATGGTCTGTACTAGACCAGACATTGCACATGCAGTGGGAGTATTGAGCAGGTTTATGTCAAACCCGGGGAAGGAGCATTGGACAGCAGTGAAGCGGGTTTTCAGATATTTACGTGGCACTAGTGATTATGGCTTGTGCTACCAGGGAAGACCAGGATTGGAAAGAATGTTGGACATTCATGGTTTTGTTGATGCAGACTGGGCTGGAGATCTGGACCAAAGAAGATCTACAATTGGGTATGTGTTTAGCCTATTTGGAGGCGCAGTCAGTTGGATGAGTAAAAGACAGTCTGTAGTGGCTCTTTCAACTACAGAGGCAGAATACATAGCAGCCACTCATGCAAGCAAGGAAGCAGTTTGGTTGCAGAGATTGTGTTCAAGTATGGGGTTGGTACAGCAAGCTATAAGGATAGACTGTGATAGCCAAAGTGCAATTTTCTTGGCTAAGAAACCTGCTTATCATTCAAAGACAGAGCACATTGATGTTCAATATCACTTTGTTAGAGATATGGTTGAGGCTAAAAGGGTGTTGCTGGTAAAGGTGGACACTTTGAAGAATGTTGCAGATGCATTAACAAAGTCTGTGAGCACTCAGAAGTTCTCTTGGTGTAGAGAAACAATGGGTTTTGAAGAATTGGGCCAATGACTAAGCTCTCTTGTGACCCCCTGTGGAAAGAAAACAAGAAGTGGGAGAATGTTGGGTATGTGTTATATTCTTTCCACGAGTAAGAACGCACGATAGCCCCCCCTGTCGAGGTCCGGGGCAGCGCCCTGGCGCAAATTTCTGGTCCTTAATTTCCGGTGGGTAGTTCGCGTCCATGGTTTTGTGCATGGTTTTGCACATGGTATTGGGGCACGATGGTTTTTCGGTCCCTGGTATTTTTGTAGATCTGGTCAAGGGAACTACGGTTATGTTCTAATCCAGGGTTTATGGATTGGGGTTTATGTATGCTTCGGCATGTATATATATGTGTTGTAACACTAAAAGGAATATAATGAAAAATCAAGCTGGTCGTCCCGATTTGGGATCCAGGGGAAAATCTCTGTGTTTATCTGTTTTATGTTTTATCCTCTCGTTATTGTTTATTTTCTGTTATAAGATTCGTGTGTAGATAATTTCTGTTCAGGGTTAAAACCTACACTCAGAATACATTACAACCTCAAATATAGCTCCAGAGATTTAAAGGGTTCGGTTTCAGTCACTTGCAACACCCATAGCATGCATGTATCATTCAGATGATCCATTCATATTTATAGAGCCCTTTCCTATTTAGTAGGGCTTCTTTAGTTGTTATTATGTCTCATGTTTTTGGATATTATTGTATTCAGTCGTGGCTCATGTTTCTCCAGACATAATATCTATGTGGGATCCATTATATTTTTGTCTAGCCCATTTTATCCTAGCATGTCATGTACCATTTATCATGTACTTTATTGCTCAGTTTCATTTTGGTGGGTGCACCATTATTCTTTGTACTTTGTCATCTCGATAGGCATAGGTATGCCTCCCCCTCCCCATTGAGAACAGGTACCACAACATTAAAGGAGAATTATATCATTTTAAGGTATCACCCCCTCAGTCATTGTCATCTCTCGCTTCACTTCGTCTATGTACCGCTCTCTTTGTGACTCCCCTTTAGTGTCTAGTGATTGTGTTCTGACAATGTACTTCGGTCATACTATTAGCTCCTAATGTTCGCACATTGGGGGGAAATATGTTATCACCAAAATTTTTTCATCTAACCATTTACAATTAGATGGACCGAAGTACACCATGTAAGACCAATTTTACCATAGTAAAATTGCTTTCACTATGAGAAATAATTTAATAAACCATATTTTATTAGGTTATTTTAGGTTTAAACAAGAAACCCCATGAGGAATAATTAAATAAATCCTTATTTATTTGAATTTACTCTAGGAATAATTAATTAAACCACTATTTAAATAATATTCTTGGTCATATTTAACTCAGTTTTGATAAACAATTAAATAAATCATTGTTTATCGTATTTTTCTCTACGAATAATTAATTAAATCATTATTTAGTTATTATTCCTTGTTAAATTTGACTAAATCACCTAGAAATAATTAAACAAATCATTATTTGCTAATTATTCCTTAACCACATTCTTGAAATGATAAATAAATCATTTATTTTTTTATTTTTTCTAATAAAGGAATTTAGCCAATTTAAATATCTTTTCCCTCTAATAAAATATAATAAAATATTCCAAGCGGTTAGATCTAGATCTTGGTTAATAATATTTTATTATTCGCCATTACCGAGAATAAATCAATATTTTGTTATAAATAGGAGGGTTTTCCATTCATTCTTCACTTTGATCACTTTCATTGTCGCGATTTGATCATTCTCATTGATGCTACTATTTTATTTTGCTTCTTGAGCTCCCATAGAGTTCGACATGTTTGCCAAAGGAAAACACTGCTCATCAAGTTCCATTTTCCCTCATTTTCCCTTATCCATTTTCCCTCTCCATTTCATCCATAAACCCTTTCATTTACCTCTCATTCCCTCGAAATCCCCTTTAAAGCCTTGTAAGATCCCTTTATAAGGTTTAAGACCCCATTTTTACTCCTATTGGAACCCTCAATTTCCATTAAAAACACTGTTTTTTAAGCCTAAAACAATCTTTTTCATATAAAGTTTTCTTAAGCCCCCAAGGGCTTATTTCCTTCAGACCTCCGCTTCATAAGACCTTAAGCCCCGAAAACAGGCGCTAAAAGTCTAAAATAACCCTTCCCGAAACTTACTTTCCTTTTTTATTTCATAAAACCCGACTTTCTTTTCATTTCTTCTGTTTTGCCGACGAAAAGGTTTAAATGAATCTGGGCTGTCGATCTCTACAGATCAATGACCATCGGCTAATCGCATCGCAAACATTCATTTGACCCTTTTCTTGGTTCTTTTCCTTTTCTCCAATGCGATCCCATGATCGTTTCTCCACCGTTGATCTGATCTACTCCGCCTAGATCCAACGGTCCATATCGCTCCATTCTCCAAACCCGCCATTCCACCTTTTTCCTTTATGATTAAATCTCCACCGTCGATCTAGTTTTTAGTGTTAGCCACCTATGAAATTTGTTATACCAAAAGGTGGCTAAAACTTTTGGAGCCTTCAAGGAACAAATTTTATTGCTAAAAAGTGTTGGCTCTTGAAGACTCTTGAAGGCCTCATGCCTCTATCTGAATCTTCACTGCTGTGCCCATTTTACACTCAGAAATCCTGCGTATTTCCAAGAAAAATACTGTTGTGAATTCCTTTTTCCCCTTCCTTTCCTCTTTCTAAACTAACCCCATTTTTTCCCCTTCATTCCCCATGAAATCTTTCATTTTCATATTTTCCCCTTTTCCCCCATCGAAACCCCTTTTGATAAGGTTTAAGACTCTTTCTTGCCTTATCGAAACCCTCAAACTCCTTTGAAAATCATTGTAAATCCATAAAAATGCATTTTTTATATTATAGACTTAAGCCCCCTTGGGCTAAGTCTTTAACCCTTCCTCTCCATACGCCCTGGTGCTGGAACCAGGCGCTAGGCCCTGTGGGCGCTTATCACGTCAGAGGAAAACAATGCACAAGTCTTTTGCCTCACTAAGTTCTCTGATGCCGATTAGCCCTCCTTTATATCTCCCCCGGTCATATTATTTTCCATATAACCCATAGCCCCGCAGTTGGGCGCCTACTCACTTCGAATAAATATTCCATCCCCGAACCACAAACTTTTGTTTATATTAAATTTCAGGTTTTAATGTTTTTTGTCGTCATATTAAAAGAAAACTGGGCGGGATTCATCGCACCGCTTTTGAGAGCGGGGCGGTTTTTTCTATTTTGCAGTGATTCCATTCAATAGCCGCCACGTGGCTTTGAGCCTTTCAAAATACTGCCCTCATCAAGCGTTAAAGGTCGGATGTGGAGTGGGTGCGATATTGATGCGCGCCGTCCGATTTGAGGCCGCTCATCGGACGGTGATCGCGCTCTAAAGAAGCCCGTGCAATAACCAAGGTATGACGCGGTATTAAAAACATCTCCGCCGTTGATCTAATCTGTAGATCAACGGACCAAAAGCAGTCGCCTCGGTCCCCTCATCCACAACGGCACTCGGTGGTCCCCAGCGCCACATCAACATCCACGTGGCGAGTTTTAATTGGGGCGGATCTTCATTGTTTCCCCACACAGTAAGCAAATCCGGACCCGAGGGTTTTTATTCATCTGGATTTTATTAAAGTTTTGATGTCCAGGCATGTTTCTAAGGTTTATTGGCTCCTGTACTCCGTCGTTGATCACGCGGGCCGATCTCATCCGACGACCCACATTTGTCCCGAACCCCGAACATGATTTTCGACCATTTTTGTCCAAAACAAAGGTTTTAAACCATTTCTCTATTTTCACTTTGACTTTTCGCCTCCGCTCCCAACCATCGATCTCAACGCGATCGATGGCTCCGATTTAATTCCTCCCCAGTTTAATTTTGACCCCTTCTAATCAATCTCAACCGTTGGATGGTGCCATCCAACATCCACGCTCTCTCCACGCACCTTATGAAGCAGTGAACCTATACATGCAGGATTCTATAACATTGTTCGTATTTTCCAGGGTTTCAGTGGTTTTTTCCGCTATGACTGAAGAAAATTCAAAGGCAGAGGGTGACGATCCTCCCGCCTTCGATTTATCAAAGGGAATCACTTGCAGGTTTGAAATCCACGTTTCGTCAATGTCTCACGAGGTATTGATGCCACACAACCCCTGCGCAACCCTGCACGCCAGCAAACACAGTGAATCAGACAAAAATCAAAGAGTATCAGTGTCAAAGACAGGAACGCACTAGAACATAATATTGAAGACAGATCTATAAGGATTTCAGCTAATATGGATTATCAAAAGCCTAATCCTCCCGACTAAAACACAGTTTAAAGAAAATCATGAGTGTTTTATCAGACAGAAAGCCTACGCTGCCACATCAGGGGCTAATTGAATCCCCCAGCTACCACAGAGCCACCTATAGCCTCAAAGAAATCAAAAGAAGGTCGAAGTTATTACCAAAACAGGAGATATTTTGCATCAATACAGCTGAACAGTTATTTCAACCAAAGGAACTTATTGTAAACTGTCAGTAGAAGTTATTACAAGGATAACGAGGAGCCTTGAAGTCAAAAAATTCTTTCCAGCAAACCTGATAGTTAATGTAAACCAATTAATATAGAGGAAATATCAAAAATATTCTCCATTAAGCCCCTCAAAGGCCGAGAGACAGTACACTGTATTAATTGAGCTTAGAAGATATTTTATCCCATTCCACCTCCTCATTTATTCTATAAGTACTTCTGTAGGAAATGAGAACATGTTGGTGGGTTGATCACTAGTTGTAATATTTGAACTCTCTGAAATAATACATAGTCTGTCGAGGTTGAAGAAAAACTGAAGTCTTGGAAGTCTTAATGATGTTGTTGCATGCTTGTTCCTGAGAAGGCTCTATCATTGGATCCATGAGCTTGGCTGTTGGTGAAGCATTCTAAATTGTTTAATGTTTTCTCCTGTTTTCATTCTGTTCCATAATTTCTTACTACAGTAGGTTGAAAGTTTTAGGCTAAGAAATGAATCCTGGAAGCACCTTAGACTTGTTCATTCTTCACTGTTTCATGTTTTCTTCTGCTGAAGTATTTTGGAGTCTTTAATCTCTCTCTTTAGTCTTCATGCTTGTTTATTTCCTTAATAATTTGAATTGTTGGTTTCAACATGATTTATGGTTCTCCCTGCTTGTCTGCTGCCACTAAACACTGTTATTGAAGTCTCCCTTTGAAGTATTTCTGTTTATAATAAGCCGAGGAGGTCTGTTATGATCTTGCCCTTTGTCCTTGCTTAAACAATTGTCTTGAAGGTCTTTGTAGTCGTAATCATAGATGTATTAGGTGTTCCCTCTTCTATGACTACAATTATCAGTGAATCTTCTATGTTTTCTAAGTCATTTGAAATAAAATCTTTGAGGAAAAAGGGTGTTCCTCGAATCTTAGATTTCATTTTAAAAGTTGTTTTTGAAATCATTGTTTGCTTAAAGGTGTGATTTGTAGAATTCATGGTTAGCCTTGTTTATCAAATGGCTCTTTATTGTTCAAATTGTGTTTTCAAATTCCCTTTGTTGAGAATTTAAATTATCTTTCCAAATCATTGATGTCCATCTCATTCCAAAAACCAAAGGATTCTGTGGCCAAGTTAGATTTGCCCTCTGATATCCCATATCCATTGATAAGTTTGTCATGACCTCTTTTTGACTCCATTGCCCAATGAAGCTACTACTTCCTCTTTCTACCTACCTTTCCTAGATCTTTCATATTCTGCTATATCAATCCAACCAACCAAACAAACAAACACCTGCACTTAATAACTAGTCTAAAATCCATACTCTAAGCACAAAAGATAAACCTTTGCATACAAAGATTTGAGAGATCCCTCTATGAGAACAGGAGGACTAGATCCTGTAACTCTAAATATTGGTTCTGATGTTGCCTTGTCTTTTGATTTTCCAAACTATCAAAACACGGGACACCAACATAATGGTGATCACGGTGAGACGACTGAGTTCATAGTTGCCTAGCAAGCTCTTATAAACTCATTAGTCTTTCAAACAATCATAGAAACTCATAAAAACCCAAAATATTTAGTTTGGCTTCATAATAAACATGGTGGTGGAACCATAAAACATTTTACCTTCACAAAAGCTAAAAATTTTCCACCTAGTGATTCCACTGGCCTCCAAAAGGCCTATTATCCTTCCAGTCCTTGTAGACTCCCTTGGGAATGCATTGAGCAAACCCAATCATGCTGTTGGTGGACAACAAATTTCAAAATATTCCACCTGGTGACTCCACAATCCCAAGAGACCTAGTGACTCCACTAGAAGAAGACTCTGAACTGGTTGAGAAGATGCAGTGACCTCTTTATTACAAACATGGAATCAAGTATAGACAGAGAAGCTAAACTAGACACATTATTGGACCTGATTGGAAAAATGATGTACATACTTGATAAAATACTGGATAGATATGAGGATGATAAAAATATTAATTATCCAGAGTAGCCCATACCTCCTCCTTGTAAAAAAAAAACTGATAACCCAATATGCTTAATTGGTGATATTGTTTATACTGATGATTTGCCAAATTTTGGTCAGTCTGATGATGATGATGAGATTCAAGAGGAAACTAATCATGCAGGGCACCCATCAGTTGATTGGTGTCATAAGTTTCACTATCATCAACTTGAAAGCAGCGGACAACCAATCCAATCCATCATAAATAGCTTTCACATAATTTGGAGTCAGCGATCTATCAATTGTGATGATGAGGTTGAGAAGAAAGAGGAGTTTCTTAAGCAGGATGAATATGAGGAACCTTATCCTGAAAAGATTGAGGTAATAAAAGATACCCTGCTCAAGAATATGATGATCTCTTCATAGAGTACAGTCCACTAAACCAGAGCTTACCAGGGCTACAGGAAGACAACACTGCAATATATGATGAATCCTCTAGTTCAGATGATAACGAAGATGAGGAAGTTTCTCCTTCTCAAGAAAATATTTATCTTGATCCAGTAGAGGAGAAAGAAAAGGTAATCCTGGTTGAAACATATTTTCCAAACACTGACAACCATGTATTATTTCAAGATCCCTATGCTCACTTATTAAAGCCATTTGAAGAAGGGATCAAGGTCATTAGGAGCAGTGTATTACCAAAAGCAAGAAGATTATTTAGCACTGTTGCTAAAAAACAAAATGAATGGGAGTGGCCCTGTTTGTCTAGCCTACCCAAGGAGATGAAAAAGGACCAATCATGGAATCATTTACTGGATTGGTTATATTGGAAAATAGAGTTCATTAGCTAAAACATGTAAATATTCCAAGTTAGAGTAGGTTAGATAGAGATTTCAATAAAGCTCAACTTTGAGCATTTAGTTAGTTGTTGATTTTTTGTCTTGAAAGAAAAAGAAAAATCTAAAAACAATAGAAAAAAGAAAAGAGGGCAGATTGTAAAAAATAAAGGTACAACCCCATACCAAAAAGAGAAACAAAATCTGAAAGTGTGCAAGCTCAAATGCCACTCCTAAAGGACACACTTCTAGTTAGTCAAACAGCTTAATCTTGACTAATTAGCTTTAAATTTTTTGCTAATAGAATAGTAAATTCGATTTGCCAAATTGTTTAATCTTGGCTTATCAGTAGATATTTTAGGATATAAATTAAGGGTTCAAACATGCTCAAAATCTGAACCTAAAGTTTCAAAGGGAGAATGACTCAAATCTATTTCAAATTCCAAGTCAAAATATGTAAAAATCTAGTTCTAAACAGCTTAAAGTCTGAGCCAGTTAGTAAATGAAAGACAACTCAAGTAAGAGTCAAAACAGAGCTAACGAAAAGATGAAGGAAGTGCTTTGAAATTTCGGATCTTAAGCCTTCCATTTGATTTAAATTTTGTGCAAAATAATGTCTATGTGCAGCTTGTTTTTATGCCATAGACCAGCATCAAGTTAGACTGTTCAATCCTGACTTGAATGCTTTTAAATTTCTGTTGTAGAATTTAGAGAATAAAGTCTGTTGGACAGTTTAATCCCGATAGACAGTAGATTAGGTAGAGAATAATATGGGCTCAACTGCTTAATCTGAGTCCATGGAGAAATAAGGAGTAGAAATAGATTAGTTTTTCTGCTTGCAAAAGAATAAAATGTTGAAAAAGAGTTTACCAATCCAAGTACACTCTAAAGAAGAAAAAATGTTAGATCTGTAGGATTGGGTAGGTAGACATGTTGTATTGATGAGGATCCATTGTTTTTATGGCTTCTAATGCATTTTCAGAGCAAAAGAATATCATCCACAGAAAGGAAGGCAACCCAATGGATGAGGCACTGATCAGCCTCCCAGAGAATGCAAGTCTGAAGTTCTTGATGCCTTCAAGAAGGCACCATCCTCAAGTGGAGCCACTCTTAGCCACCTATGAAATTTTCTATACCAAAAGGTGGCTAAAAATTTTGGAGCCTTCAAGGAACAAATTTTATTGCTAAAAAGTGTTGGCTCTTGAAGACTCTTGAAGGCCTCATGCCTCTATCTAAATCTTCACTGCTGTGCCCATTTTACACTCAGAAATCCTCCATATTTCCAAGAAAAATACTGCTGTGAATTCCTTTTTTCCCTTCCTTTCCTCTTTCCTTTCCTTTTTGCCCCTTCATTCCCCATGAAATCTTTCATTTTCATATTTTCCCCTTTTCCCCCATCGAAACCCCTTTTGATAAGGTTTAAGACCCTTTCTTACCTTATCGAAACCCTCAAACTCCTTTGAAAATAATTGTAAATCCATAAAAATGCATTTTTTATATTATAGACTTAAGCCCCCTTGGGCTAAGTCTTTAAACCTTCCTCTCCATACGCCTTGGTGCTGGAACCAGGCGCTAGGCCCTGTGGGCACTTATCGCGTCGGAGGAAAATAGTGCACAAGTCTTTTTCCTCACCAAGTTCTCCGATGCCGATTAGCCCTCCTTTCTATCTCCCCCGGTCATATTATTTTCCATATAACCCATAGCCCCGCAGTCAGGTGCCTACCCACTTCGAATAAATATTCTGCCCCCGAACCACAAACCTTTGTTTATATTAAATTTCGGTTTTAATGTTTTTTGTCATCATATTAAAATAAAATCGGGCGGGATTCATCACACCGCTTTTGAGAGCGGGGCAATTTTTTCTATTTTGCAGCAATTCCATTCAACGGCCGCCACGTGGCTTTAAGCCTTTTCAAAATACCGCCCTCATCGCGCGTTAAAGGTCGGATGTGGAGTGGGCGCGATATTGATGCGCGCCATCCGATCTAAGGGCGCTCATCGGACGGTGATCACGCTTTGAAGAAGCCCGTGCAATAACCAAGGTACGATGTGGTATTAAAAACATCTCCACCGTCGATCTGATCTGCAGATCGACGACCCAAAAGTAGTTGCCCCAGTCCCCTCGTCCACAACAGCAGTCGGTGGTCCCCAGTGCCACATCAACATCCACGCGGCGAGTTTTAATTGGGGCGGATTTTCTATGTTTCTCCACACAGTCGGCAAATCCAGACTCAGGGGTTTTTATTCATCTGGATTTTATTAAAGTTTTTGATGTCCGGGCATGTTTGTAAGGTTTATTGGCACATGTACTCCTCCGTTGATCGCGTGGGCCAATCTCATCCGATGGCCCACTTTTGTCCCGAACCCCGAACATGATTTTCGACTATTTTTGTCCAAAAAAAAGGTTTTAAACCATTTCTCTATTTTCACTTTGACTTTTCGCCTCTGCTCCCGACCATCGATCTTAGTGCGATCGACGGCTCCAATTTAATTCCTCCCCAGTTTCCTTTTGACCCCTTCTAATCAATCTCGACTATTGGATGATGCCATCCAACGACCACAGTCTCTCCACGCGCCTTCTGAAGCAATAAACCTATACATGCATGATTCTATAACATTTTTCGTATTTTGCAGGGTTCCAGTGGTTTTTTCCGCTATGACTGAAGAAAATTCAAAGGAAGAGGGTGACGATCCTCCCGCCTTCGATTTATCAAAGGGAATCACTTGCAGTTTTCAAATCCATGTTTCGTCAATGTCTCACGAGGCATTGATACCACACAACCCCTGCGCAACCCTGCATGCCGGAAAACACAGTGAATCAAACACAAATCAAAGAGTATCAGTGTCAAAGACAGGAATGCACCACAACATAAGATTGAGGACATATCTATAGGGATTTCGGCTAAGATGGATTATCAAAAGCCTAATCCTCCCGACTAAAACACAGTTTAAAGAAAATCATGAGCGTTTTATCAGATAGAAAGCCTACGCTGCCACATCAGGGGCTAATTGAATCCCCCAGCTACCACAGAGACACCTACAGCCTCAAAGCAATCAAAAGAAGGTTGAAGTTATTACCAAACCAGGAGATATTTTGCATCAATACAACTGAACAATTATTTCAACCAAAGGAACTTATTGTAAAATGTCAACAGAAGTTATTACAAGGATAATGAGGAGCCTTGAAGTCAACAAATTCTGTCCAGCAAACCTGATAGTTAATGTAAACCAATTAATACATAGGAAATATCAAAAATCTTCTCCATTAAGCCCCTCAAAGGCCGAGAGATAGTACACTGTATTAATTGAGCTTAGAAGATATTTTATCCCATTCCACCTCCTCATTTCTTCTATAAGTACTTCTGTAGGAAATGAGAACATGTTGATGGGTTGATCACTAGTTGTAATATTGGAACTCTCTGAAATAATACATAGTCTGTCGAAGTTGAAGAAAAACTAAAGTGTTGGAAGTCTTAATAATGTTGTTGCATGCTTGTTCTTGAGAAGGCTCTATCATTGGATCCATGAGCTTGGCTATTGGTGAAGTATTCTAAAATGTTTAATGTTTTCTCCTGTTTTCATTCTGTTCCATAATTTCTTACTACAGTAGGCTGAAATTTTTAGGCTAAGAAATGACTCCTGGAAGCAGCTTAGACCTGTTCATCCTTCACTGTTTCATGTTTTCTTCTGCTGAAGTATTTTAGAGTCTTTAATCTCTCTCTTTAGTCTTCATGCTTGTTTATTTCCTTAATAGTTCGAATACATTAGGGGAATTTTGAGGTCTAAAATGGGCCTCCTAAGGAAAGTATAAAATAATAGTGGAAAAAATAAAATAAGATTTGGTGGCATCATCAAATTTTAGAGGGAAAAATGAAAAAACTATTTTTTCAACTCATATTTTCAACTTATCTCCCAAAGTTTTTACTCAAATTTCGAGTGGGAGTACTCGTTGGATGCGAAATTTAATTCCTCATCCCAAAGATGCCATATTTTACTCGATGGGTCCTACTACACGAAAAATGAGAAATACATAAAAAACGTGATTGTAATCACGTTTTTTTTTATGTATTTCTCATTTTTCATGTAGTAGGATTCATCGAAAGTATGCAACATGGGTACTCCTTGGATGAGGAATTAAATTTCGCATCCAACGAGTACTCCCACTCGAAATTTGAGTAAAAATTTTGGGAGATAAGTTGAAAATACAAGTTGAAAAAGTAGTTTTATTATTTTATTATTTTTTAATATTTTTACAATTTTATTTAAAAAATGGTAAATCATCCCCCATGGTTGACATCATCATCTTGAATCCTATTGGTTGTTATAAAGTTTATTTTTGTTGTAGATTTTTCTTAGGAGGCCCATTTTAGACCTCAAAATTCCCCTAATGGTTGGTTTCAGCATGATTTATGGTTCTCCCTGCTTGTCTACTACCACTTAAAAATTGTTATTGAAGTCTCCCTTTGAAGTATTTCTGTTTATAGTAAGCCAAGGAGGTCTGTTCTGATCTTGCCCTTTGTCCTTGCTTAAACAGTTGTCTTGAAGGTCTTTGTAGTCGTAATCATAGATGTATTAGATGTTCCCTCTTCTATGATTGCAATTATCAGTGAATCTTTTATGTTTTCTAATTCATTTGAAATAAAATCTTTGAGGAAATAGGGTGTTCCCCAAATCTTAGATTTCATTTTAAAAGTTGTTTTGAAATCATTGTTTTCTTAAAGGTGTGATTTGTAGAATTCATGGTTAGCCCTGTCTATCAAATGGCTCTTTATTGTTCAAATTGTGTTTTCAAATTCCCTTTGTTGAGAATTTAAATTCACTTTCCAAATCATTGATGTCCATCTCATTCCAAAAACCAAAGGATCCTATGGCCATGTTAGATTTTCCCTCTGATATCCCATATCCATTGATAAGTTTGTCATAACCTCTTTTTGACTCCATTGCCCAATGAAGCTACTACTTCCTCTTTCTACCTACCTTTTCTAGATCTTTCATATTCTGCTATATCAATCCAACCAAAGAAACAAACAAACACCTGCACTTAATAACTTGTCTTAAATCCATACTCTAAGCACACAAGATAAACCTTTGCATACAAAGATTTGAGAGATCCCTCTCTGAGAATAGGAGGACTAGATCCTGTAACTCTAAAGATTGGTTCTGATGTTTCCTTGTCTTTTGATTTGCCAAACTATCAAAACATGGGACACCAACATTTAGATCGACAGGTCTCGCTCCATTGCAAAATCGGAAGTTGAAAAACCCTTATCCTTTACCCTTTGACCTCCGTCGATTGCAATGCCACGATGAGATCTCAACCGTTGAATCCATAAGAACCAACGGCTCAGATTAAATCGTGCTCTGCTCAAAAGTCCTTACCATCGCACCGGCTGATTAAATCTTCACCGTTGATCTCTCCTAGATCTAACAGTCTGCGCTCAATCACATCGGCACATTTCATTCACTTTACCCTTTGACCTTCGCCGATGCGATCCTGCGATAAGATCTCTGCCGTTGATCTGTTCTTGATCTGATGACCCACATTCATCCTTTCTTCTGCCCATTATAAAAAGGTGGGCCCTCTCTCCTTTGTGTTTCTTCAACGTTTTCCTTTGAAACCTTACCTTTTCTATGTTTTTTGTTTCCCAACAAAAAAGGTTTTAAAGTGAATCCTGACCGTCAATTTTCAAAGATCTAAGGCCATCAGGCCTAATTCGTCCGCCTGTTTTCCTTTCCCTGCATTTCTTCATATCCATTCCTTTTTCCAATTATAACCATTTATCAAAGAAATTTAACGATCGGAAGGCCTATTTTACCCCTCCACTGCGCGCCAATTTTGCTTATGTCACCTGGACCCCGCATACCCTTTCACCCCGTAGCTCTTCATCTATCGCGTGCGATCTGCACCGTTAGATCTACAGTCTCCAATCCGACGGTCGCTGACGCGTTTCATGTAATTTTTTCGTCTAAATGTTAACACCAAAAAATTACATGAAATCGGTGGTTTTGTAAATCCATGTGTCAAGCGATGTACCATATCGCGTTCCAAAAAATAAAAACCACATAACACCCAAACGCAACGCGAAAACCGCTACCGATTTTCCGCAATACCACTTCCCTTCATTAACATTACTTTTTCATCTTTTAATCTTAGCCGTCGATCTCTGAGATCAGACGGTCCTGTTTTAATCTTTCCCCCATTCCCTTTTCACCCAAATCTCTCCCAAAAGACTCGATCAAGCAATCTCTGCCATTGATTCTGCTAATCCAACGGCTCCTATTCACTCCCAGACCCAAAACCTCCAAAGCAGTTTAAACCTATCCTCGCAGGATTTTATTAACTTTTTGTGTTTTTTACAGGTTATTTAGTTTTTGTTCACAGTTTTAAAATGAAACAAAAGCCAGGGATGACGATCCCCAGACCATCTATTCATGGAGAAAGTGAACCTGCAGGGTTTAGATTATGATTCCACCTGTGTCTCATAGGCATTGGTGAACTCACAAAAATCTCTGCGCGCCCGAAAAACAACAGAAACGCAGTGAATATCAAACAACTAAAGAGTATCAGTTTCAAAGGATAGGATGAAAGCAAAAATGAAGAATTAAAGGTTTTCGAGCAGAATTTAAAGAGATTAAGGCAGAAAACTCCGAAATCAAATTCCTAATTCACAGTCAGCAAAGGATAAAGACCTGAAATAAAGATTAAGCCTGATTAGGCCTAAAACACATAGCAAAGACAGATTAAAGGTGTTTTAGGATAAAACAAAGAAATCTATGAGTCCGAAGGGCCTCCATCACCACATTAGAGGCTAATTGAATCCTCTCCAGCTACCAAAGTGCCACCTGCATCTCTCCATAAATCAGAATAAGGCAGAGTTATTGCCTCCATCAGTGATATTTTGTTTAAAGCAGCCAGAGTTATTGCTAACCCGCCTAAGAGTTTTAAAGTCAACAAAATCTGCCCAACATGCTTAAGACTTAATGAAAATCAATTAATACATGGAAAATATCAGAAAACTTCTCCATTGAGCCCCTCAAGGGCCGAGAAGCATTAAATTGTATTAATTGAACTTAGAGATATTTTCTTTCATCCCACCTCCTCATTTCTTCTATAAATACTTCTATAGAAGATGAGATAAAGGTTGGTTATTGGATTTTTGATGTAATAGTTGTTATATCGAATCATTGTTGAATGTAAATAAACTCAGAAGCTCTGAAGCTCTGTTAAGTTATTGAAGGAGTTAGGCTGAGAAGTGAAGTTGTTGCTGTAATGAAACATTGGACTTGAATTTTGTAACTGGATTGAACATCAATACACACGCTGGTTTTTGGGATCTTGGTCTATATCATTGGTGAAGTACCTCTTACTGTTATTTGTTTTCTTTTCATGTATGCCATTTTGTTCATTTTTCTCTGATAAATAACAACAATTATAGAGCTAGGATTTACCATTTAAGGTACCCTACTCTTACTGATAAGCTTTATCTTTATGTTTTCTTCCAATTGTGTGTTTAAAAATGACTTAATTTAAGTGTGAACATATCAGGGAATGTTGGTTAGTCCATGTCTTAATGTGAAAATCTTGAAAGGAAGTTTCTTGAATGATATTTTCAATACATGATAAGTAGAGTTAAACTAGAAAAGTTTATGGTTTGCTCTGTCTTCTAGTTCTTTCTCCAAATGTTGTTTTGAAGGTTTCCCTAAGAGTATGCTGAAAGCAAGCCTAGATTTTAATGCATCTGACTTGATCTTTAGCTGCACTTTGTTTTCTTATCTGTTTTCATCCCTTCTGAAGGTAGTCATGTGGATTGCTGGATTGTTTGTCTGATAAGTTAGATTTAATACAAGCTTGTCCAAAGAATTTTAAGGTTAGCCCTGTCTTTGGTTGGTTTCAAACAATTGCTTAAAAGGCTTTTCTTGTTTGGAAAGTTGATAAATCCTTGTTGAAATTATTGAAATTTTCCACCTTCTCAACACTTTTAATGTTCCGTTCATCATTTAATCTAAAGAATCTTTTGATATAGATAAGTTTCCCCTTGGATCACTCTTGAAATTGTTGCACAATTAAACCCTTTTATGACTCCATAGCCCAATGGATTAAGTGTTGTTTCATATCTATCCTATCAGCTAAATCTTTTTCTAATTGTTCACACCTTCACCCCTTTGAAACTCTTTCATTTTTAGGACTTTCCACTCAATTAAAAATCATGCTCAACCATCCAAACAAACAAAAAAACCTTGTTCTTAATAACTAGCCTAATATCATACTAAAAGCCTTAAAGATAAATCAATATTTGCACTTATAAGAGAGATCCCTCTCTGGGTTCAGGAGGGCTAGATCTTAGAATCCCAAAGTGGTTCATAATGTTGTCTGTGCAGCTTTAGTATTACCAATTTGCTAAAATTACAGAGGCCTAACATTTCTGGCAACTCCACTGGGGACTCTGAGTAAAATCCTTAAAACAAAACACTCAATGTTCAGTGCCGTATAAGTAGCTCTCTTCAAGCATTATTGAGCAAATGGTAATCATGATAAAACTTATTTGAATCAGTGACAAACTAAGGAACCCTTAGGATTCTCATAAGAGCTTATCAAACCTTGAAGGAATCAGCTAGCTTAGCCATTAGAGTAAACTCTCTTTGTCTCATCACCGTAGCTAAGTGTTGAAACAGATTTAGGACACTCTTAGAATCCATAGAACTGAAAAAACTCAGAAAACTCA
Organism: Pinus albicaulis; assembly: GCA_034641835.2. Classification (NCBI taxonomy): domain Eukaryota; kingdom Viridiplantae; phylum Streptophyta; class Pinopsida; order Pinales; family Pinaceae; genus Pinus; species Pinus albicaulis. The sequence continues at coordinate 1,441,656,082 of CM076580.1, forward strand.
AAAATATTTCAGATTGGTATTCAAATAAACATGGTGGTGGACCATAAAAAATTTTACCTCCAAAAGAGCTAAAAATTTCTACCTGGTGACTCCACAATCCAAAATAGACCGAAAGACTCCACTGGGAAACCCATTACTCTCATAACATCATATAAACTCAATTAAGAAGACTTTAAGGATTAAAATTTTCTTGTTTAAAGATCAGTTATCCTCTTAAAGATTGTCATATTTGATTAAACTTTTCTTGTTAGTTGGGTCTGAAAAACATAGCATAATGGCTTCTAGAAGGATTCATACTAGAGCCTATCCTGACCTAAACCCTCCTGAGATAGTTGATAACCCTAAAAGAATTCTTAGGAAATCTCCTAAGGCCAAAACTTCAACTATTGTCAGACCAATTGTTAGAGCTAATTCTGTTCCTGATAACTTTACAGCTCTACAACTCTACAAGAATCACAAGCTAACTTAAGAAACCAATTTAGAACTAGGTCACTTGATGTATAGAACAGATAGACTTTGAGCCTTCACTGTCATCCCAAGATAGAGGTGAACATCCTGGTAGCATAGAAAATACACCACCTGATTCACATTTCCTTCATAATTTTGGTTTCTCCCATCCTAGATCTGCTCAACAGTGCCTTTCTAGTCCATCCAATTTTGTTACCCATACACCCAATGCTCAAAACACAACATTCCATCAAACCCTTATCATTTTACATCCTCCACCTGTAAACCCCCCACTTTTTCCACAACCTCCTATCATGGCAACATGGTATGCCCCTCTAGTCCTTCATTTACCCTTAGTCAATCTTCCACAGGACTATTAGTCCAAGATAGCATTGTATGATGCTAGTGGTGCTACTGCTGCTTCACAACGTGTGGGCAAGATGAATGACTATTTTGACAGAAATGAGATTGATGACGAAACTGTCAAGCTTATATTGTTTGTTCAAAGCTTAGGGGGAGAAGCAAGAAAATGGTTCAAAGGCTTAACCCCTAACAGTATCAATGACCTTCAAGCCCTCCATCAACTATTCCTAAACAAGTGGGAAGAGAAGAAAAACCCTCTCCAAATACTTGCAGATTATAATAACCTTAAAAGAAACATTGGGGAAAGTGTCCGAAATTATTGCACTAGATTCAATAGTGTGTATAATGCCCCCCCCCCCCCTAGAATTGAAACCTCCACAATGCTCAACCTTAAACAAGTTTCCTGAAGGATTTGATCCTGAAATGGTTTATCAACTTAGAGAAAGAGACCCTCTGACTCTAGGAGATATGCAGAAAGGAGCTCTTGCTGTGGAAGTAAATTTAATGGAGAAAAGAGCAAGGATGAGGAATGAGAAGAAAGTATCCTTTAGGGAGGAATCTGCACCTTCCACATCTAACTCAAAGATGGAAAGAATGGTGGAGGAGATGATGAAAAAGATGAGCATAATCGAGAAAACACAAGCTAGCCAAAGCCAGTTGGCTCTCCAAAACAGAAATCAATCTCAAAATAAAAATCAGAATTTCAGGAGAAACCAACATCAAAACAAATCAAGAGACTCTGATCAGGAGATTATTCCTCCTTTTCATCAAAACTATGTAAGTGAGGTTGAAGAAACAATTGATCAAACAAAGGAAGAAGACATAAACATGATATTTTTGAGGTTCATTACAATAGAAAACAAGGTCTTTACACACCCTATGATGATTAAAGAGCAGAGGATGAATATTATTATCAAGAGCTGGAAAATGTCATCATAGAAACTCCAAAAGAGTATGACCTTTGGAGTAAAAAGAATCTGGAAACTCCCAAAAGTAAAACCTCTGACAATTCTACAAAAAACAACCCTCTGATTAAACCCAAAAACATTAAACAGAAAGACAAAATAGTGGCTGTAAATTCTGATAAGAACAAAGAGAAAGGCACTCAAATTAATCAAAAACAGAGTGCAGGCCTTAGCAGCGTTAGCACCTCAGCTATTGCTCCTACTAAAACAATTTTGACCAATGTAAATAGAGAAAATCAACAATCTGATCTTGCTGAGAAAATGGTGGTTAATAAGGTTGAAACAAGCATTGTAAAAAATCAGATCCCTTTTAGTTTAGAGCAAGAAATTTCCAAGATAAAAATCTCTGTTCCTCTTACCGAATTAGCCACCCAAGATGTATAAAGATCACAAATTTTTAAGGCTTTTAACATAAGAGAAAATAATGACACTGTCAATATTAATGATGACCAACCAGAGCTTTTATTTGGTCCCAAGATTGAAGGGAAATATTAGGAGGGGCTAGTTCCTCCTTTTTATGTTAGTTTAAAAATTCATGGAAAAATTTTACACAATGCCATGCATGATTCAGGGGCCTCTCACAACTTAATGCCCAAAGTAGTAATGGAGAGTCTAGGCCTTGAAATCACCAGACCTTACAAAGATTTATACTCCTTTGATTCCAGTAGGGTGAAATGTTTAGGTTTAATCAAAGACCTCTGTGTAAACTTAGCACAAATTCTAGCCAAGTGTTTAGTGATGGATATTGTAGTGGATGATGTACCCCCCAAGTATGGTATGCTGTTATCAAGATCTTGGGGAGCTAAGTTACAAGGAACAATGAAAATGGATATGATATATGCTACTATCCCTATCTTTAATCAAACCAAAAGACTTTATAGAGAATATCATATACAATACATGGTTAGTAGCCAAGAAAGACCAAAAAACTCTCCTTTTCATTCTGTGCATACAAGCCTTGACTCATTTATTCTTTTCAATCATGAAATATTTGATGAGCAGGAAACCTTAACTGACTTAGTGGCCACTTATCACTGTAATGTAGTGGCAGACATAGAAAAGGAGGAAGACATGACAGAAGGGTCAAAACAATTGGTCAAATCAGAAAATCACTGCAAACTGATCACATGTCTAGAGCCACAAAATAGTCATCCATTGGTTGTCAATAGAAGAATCCTCAACATGATGAAGAACATGAGGAACTAAACCAATTTCAACATGATGCTGATTTACAAGAGCAATCTGAAAGCACCCAAGATAAAGAGGATACTAGTCAAACTAGTAATTCTGTAAACAATTCTCTTTGGAGTGTGAATTTTGATGGGTCATGCACTAAGAATAATGCAAGAGCAGGAATTTGGATACATAACACTAAGAACAATCATACTGAAGGGCATTCCTACGGATTGAATTTTCCATGTTCAAATAACATAGCTGAGTATGAAGCCCTCCTTTTAGGCCTACACTTATTGAGGAAATTAGGGGCCAAAAGGATAAAAGTTCTTGGCGATTCAGAGTTGATTTTTAGGCAAGTGAATGGGGAATATAGTGCCAAACATCCCAGACTTAGAGCCTATAGAGATGATGTCATTGAATTATTAAAAGCATTTGATGAATCCCAACTTATTTTTGTCCCAAGAAACCAAAATATCTCTGCCAATGGTTTAGCCTTTGCTGCTAGAACTTGTATAACACCTTATGGAACCAAACAATGCACCACCCAAATCAAATTTAGACCAGCTGTCCCAGACAATAAAAAATATTGGCAAGTGTTTGATGGAGATAAAAAAATAGAAGACTTCTTATAGTCCAGAAATGAGTTTGAGCCACCAAGTTCGGATTCAGATTATGAATCAGACTGTCCTATGGAAGAAAATCTGCTTGATAAAGAAGAAAAGTCTCCAAAGATTGCTGAGATAAATCCGTTAGCTAATAAACTTGAACATACCAGAGAAGTTAGTACAAATTTAGGAAAAGAAGACTTAGAAACATTACAATCCGATACTCAAAGCTTGCCAAAAGGACTGGTTCCATTAGAAGAGTTGTTTGATTTCAACGATCTTGCCAAGAAACCAAAACTGGAACTTGTTGACACTGAAATTGAGGAGTGTAACATAGGCAGTGAAGAAAAGCCAAAAATGATTAAAATATCTAAAACGTTTCCAGCTCACATCAAGCTGAAATAGATTGAGCTGTTTAAGGAATTTTCTGATGTATTTGCATGGAGTTATGAGGATCTGAAATCCTATTACACAGAGATAATTCAGCATAAGATACCCCTCAAGGAAAACCAGAATCCATATAAACAAAAATTGCACAGAATAAACCCTGTTTAATTACCCCTGGTTGAGAAGGAAATCAAGAAAATGTATGAAGCTATAATTAGTGTTCCTATTAGATATTCAGATTGGGTGTCTAATCTAGTGATAGTTAGGAAAAATACAGGAGAAATAAGACTTTGTATTGATTTTAGGAACTTAAACAAAGCCTCATTAAAGGACAACTACCATTTACCCAAGATGGATCATATTTTACAAAGGGTAGTTGGTTCTAAAAGAATTTCTTTGCTAGATGGCTTCTCAGGATACAATAAGATATTAGTACATCCTGATGATCAACTCAAAACAACCTTTACTACACCTTGGGGTACTTTCATGTATGTGAAAATGCCCTTTAGTTTAATGAATGTTGGTGCTACATTTCAGAGAAACATGGATATTTCATTCTCAAAAGAATTAGGCTACTTCATCATTATTTACCTTGATAATATCACTGTTTTTTTCAAAAGAGATGAATAACACCTAGAACACTTGATAAAAGTCTTTGAGAAATGCAGAAAATATGGTTTATATTTAAATTCAAAGAAAAAAATGTTTGGTCTCCAAGAAGGCAAACTACTTGGACACATTATATCAGAAGAAGGGATAAAGATAGACCCAAAAAGGATTGAGGGTATGTTTCAAATCAATCATCCTAGAAACATCAAGGAACTTCAATCTTTCATTGGGAAGATTAATTTCTTGAGAAGGTTCATACCCAATCCGGCTGAACTCCTTAGAAACATAACAAACATGCTGAAAAAGGAACAAGGAGTTAATGGACCTTAGAAGCAAAGAAATCATTTGAGCTGGTAAAACAAGCATTAACCAAAACACCAGTTCTTATTAGTCCTGACTTTTCAAAAGATTTTTTCATTTTTTCATTTGCATCAGAACACACAGTAGCTGCTGTCCTATTACAGAAAAATTTGAAAGGACAAGAGCAGCCAATTGCATTATTTAGTAAGGCATTGAGAGATGCACCTCTGAAGTACAACATCATGGAAAAACAAGCCTTTTATTTAGTCAAAGCCTTAAAAGACTTCAGAGTTTACATTTTACACTCTCATGTAATTGCATTTGTGCCAAATTCAGTTGTGAAAGATATTTTAACCCAGGACCCAGATGGAAAAAAGAGGAAAGTGGATTGCTGTGATACTTGAATATGATTTAGAAATCAAGCCCATTAAGCTCATAAAAGGCCAAGGACTAGCAAGATTAATGACTGAGTCTAATTTTGAAGATCTTGATATAAACATGATAGATGCATTAGATGAATAGGAGGAGTTACCAACTCCCATTCTTGAAGATTATTTTCTGTTTTCATCTTGGTATGTTGATATTTCATATGTTTTGCTCAATTGAATACACCTCCTGGTTTTTCTAAGACAAAGGCAAGATTTTTAAAGTTAAAAGCTGTAAATTACTGCATTTTGGATAAATGTTGTTATTGGAAAAATGCTAGTGGATTATTGTTTAAATGTTTGCCTGAGAATGATGTAGATAAGATCAAGCATGAGTTCCATGAAGGAGAATGTGGAGACCACCTCTATTGGAAGAAAACTGCCAATAAAATCCTTAGAGCTGGTTACTTTTGGCCCACCGTCTTTTAATATGTCCATAAAATGATTATTGTTTGTCATAAATGCCAACTCTTTGAAGGAAAAAGAAAATTGCTTCCATTACCTTTGCATCCAATCACTGTTGAAGTTCCTTTTCAGCAGTGGGCTCTAGACTTCATAGGGGAAATCCATCCACCCTCATCTACCCAACATAGATGGATTTTCACTGCAATAGACTACTTTACCAAATGGATAGAATCCATCCCTTCTAGGCAAGCCAATGATTCTATCATCATAAAATTTATAGAAAATGATATCCTATCTAGATTTGGCTACCCTAGGAAGATTATCACTGACAATGCTGCTGCATTTGGATCCAAAAATATGGTTGAATTCTGTCACAAATATCAGATTACATTGGATCATTCTACTGCTTATTACCCTCAAGGCAATGGGCTGGCAGAATCCTCAAATAAGAGTTTGGTAAATATAATCAAGAAGTTGCTAGAAGACAATAAGAAATCATGGCACACAAAACTAGTACATGTTCTTTGGGCTGACAGATTAACATTCAAGAAATCAATTGGAATGTCACCCTACCAGCTTGTCTATGGAGCAGATGCAATTTTTCCAACCAGTCTAGGAGTGCCAGTCATGAAGCTGATCCAAGAAATACAGTCTAAGGATAATGATATGACAAGAAGAATAAATCAGACTATACATCTTCAACAAACCAGAGAGGAAGTCTACAACAGAGCATTACAAAAGCAGGAAAGCATCAAGAAGTTGTTTGATAGAAGAACAAAGGTCAATAATTTCAACATTGGTGAAAAAGTTTTAAAGTGGGATTCCAGGAGAGAAGATAAGGGAAAACATGGGAAATTCGATAACTTATGGATGGGCCCTTATCTTATTCATTCTACTGCTGGTAACAATGCTTATTTCTTGTAGGACGTCAATGGAACTGAACTCTTTGGAGGTCCTGTCAATGGTAGGATGCTCAAACATTATTTTTCTTGACTGAACCAGTTTGGAGCTTTTTATTTTTTTCTCATTGTAAATATTACATCCATCATTGCATTCAAAGTTATAAAAATCAAAACTACAAAAACAATAGAATATAGAAAAGAGGGAAGTGTGAAAACAAGAAAGGTACAACTCCATACCAGAAAAGAGAAACAAAGTCTGAAAGTGTGCAAGATCAAATGCCACTTCTAAAAACACACTTCTAGTTAGTTATACAGCCTAATCATGACTAATTAGATTTGCCAAACAACTTAATCTTGGCTTATCAGTGAGGTAGATTAGGATAGAAAAATAAAGGTTAAAACAAGCTCAAAATTTGAACCTATGAGTTTCAAAAGAAGAATGGCTCTAATCTGATCAAATCTTAAGCCAAAGATACAAAACTGAGTGGTTATAATATGCCCAAAACCTGAACCAGATGAGAAAGATAGACAGCTCAAACAAAATTCAAAATCAGAGCTGAAAAGATAATGAAGGTTGTTCTTTAGTTTTCAGATCTTAAGCCTTCACCATTTTTCTTTTCTGCAAATTTTAGTCTATGTTCAGCTTGTTTTTATGCCATAGACCAATAGCAAGTTACACTGCATAATCCTAGCTTGGCTGTTTTTAAATTTCTGTCTTAGAATTTAGAGAATAAAATCTGTTAGACTGTCTAATCCTGACAGATAGTAGTTAGGTAGAGAAGCTTATGAACTCAACTGTTTAATCTAAGTTCATGGAGAAATAAGGGTAGAATCAGATAGTTTTATGTTTTCAATAAAAGACTAAAATGTTGATGTTTAAGGTATGCAAGTCCAAATGCACCTTTTTGAATAAAAAATGTTATGAAGTAGGTGTGTAGGTAGCTGTTTTGGAAAGGATTTTTTCTGCTGATATGTCTAATGTTCTGCTCATATTTCAAAGCAGCTGATCAAAAAATAAGAAAATGTTGTCAAGGTACAAAGCTACTGATCTACATCCAAAGAATGCTTTTCTGAGATTCTTGACACCTCCAAGGAGTTGCCATCCCAAGTTGGAGCCGCTGTTAGCCACCTATAAAATTTGTCATATCAAATGGTGGCTAATTTTTTTTTTTTAGCCTTCAAGAAACAATTTATGTCCAAAATTGTGAGTTCTTGAAGTCTTCTGATGATCTTTACCCTCTGAGATAATCTTCACTGTTGTTTCCCTCTTTATCCTAAAAAATCCTGCTATTTTCCAAAGGAAAAAACTGCTCATGAAGTTCCATTTTCCCTCATTTTCCCTTCTCCATTTTCCCTCTCCTTTTCATCCATAAACCCTTTCATTTACCTCTCATTCCCTCGAAATCCCCTTTAAAGTCTTGTAAGATCCTTTTATAAGGTTTAAGACCCCATTTTTACTCCTATCAAAATCCTCAATTTCCCTTAAAAACACTGTTTTTTAAGCCTAAAACGGTCTTTTTCATATAAAGTTTTCTTAAGCCCCCGAGGGATTATTTCCTTCAGACCTCCACTTCATAAGACCTTAAGCCCTGAAAATGGGCACTAAAAGTCTAAAAGAACCCTTCCTGAAACTTACTTTCCTTTGTTATTTCATGAAACTTGACTTTCCTTTCATTTCTTCTGTTTCCCCGATGAAAAGGTTTAAATGAATCTGGGCCATTGATCTCTGCAGATCAATGGCCATCGACTAATCACATTGCAAGTTTAAAATCGCATCGCAAACATTCATTTGACCCTTTTCTTGGTTCTTTTCCTTTTCTCCGATGCGGTCCTGCCATCGTTTCTCCACCGTTGATCTGATCTACTCCACCTAGATCCAACGGTCCATATCGCTCCATTCTCCAAACCCGCCGTTTCGCCTTTTGCCTTTATGAGTAAATCTCCACTGTCGATCTAGTTTTTATATCGACGGCTCTCGCTCCATCGAAAAATTGGAAATTTTAAAACCCTTATCCTTTACCCTTTGACCTCCGATGATTGTGATGCCTCGATGAGATCTCAGTCGTTGAATCCACAAGAACCAACGGCTCAGATTAAATCACGCTCTGCTCAAAAGCTCTTACCATCGCACTCGCCGATTAAATCTTCACCGTTGATCTCTCCTAGATCTAATGGTCTGCGCTCAATCGCATCGGCACATTTCATTGTCACTTTACCCTTTGACCTCCGCTGATGCAATCTTGCAATAAGATCTCCGTCGTTGATCTGTTCTTGATCCGATGACCCACATTCATCCTTTCTTCCGCCCATTATAAAAAGGTGGGTCCTCTCTCCTTTGTGTTTCTTCGCCGTTTTCCTTTGAAACCTTACCTTTTATATGTTTTTTGTTTCCCAACAAAAAAGGTTTTAAAGTGAATCTTGACCATCGATCTTCAAAGATCTAAGGCCATCAGGCCTAATTCTTCCACCTGTTTCCCTTTCCCTACATTTCTTCATATCCGCTCCTTTTGCCAATTATAACCATTTATCAAAGAAATTTAACGATCGGATGGCCTATTTTACCCCTCCATTATGCGCCAATTTTGTTGATGTCACCTGGACCCTGCATACCCTTTCACCCCGCAACTCTTCATCTATCGCTTGCGATCCGCACCGTTAGATCTACAATCTCCAATCCGATGGTCGCCGACGCGTTTCACTTATTTTTTTTGCCTAAATGTTAACAGCAAAAAATTATGCGAAATGGGCGGTTTTGTAAATCCACGTGTCAAGCGACGTACCATATCGCGTTCAAAAAGCTAAAAACCACATACCACGGAAATGCAATGCGAAAACCGCTGCCGGTTTTCCGCTATACCACTTCCCTTCATTACCATTACTTTTTCATCTTTTAATCTAATCCGTCGATCTCTGAGATCGGACGGTCCTGTTTTAATCTTGCCCCCATTCCATTTTCACCCAACTCTCTCCCAAAAGACTTGATCGAGCAATCTGCGCCATTGATTCTGCTAATCCAATGGCTCCTATTCACTCCCGCACCCAAAACCTCCAAAGCATTTTAAACCTATCCTCGCAGGATTTTATTAACTTTTGTGTGTTTTTTACAGGTTATTGAGGTTTTGTTCACAATTTTAAAATGAAACAAAAGTCAGGGATGACGATCCCCAAACCATCTATTCATGGAGAAAGTGAACTTGCAGGGTTCATATTATGATTCCACCTGTGTCTCATAGGCATTGGTGAACTCACAAAAACCTTTGTGCACCCGCAAAACAACAGAAACGCAGTGAATATCAAACAGCCAAAGAGTATCAATGTCAAAGGATAGGATCAAAGAAGAAATGAAGAATTAAAGGTTTTCGAGTAGAATTTAAAGGTATCAAGGCAGAAAACTCCGAAATCAAATGCCTAATCCATAGTCAGCAAAGGATAAAGACCTGAAATAAATATTAAGCATGATTAGGCCTAAAACACATAGAAAAGACATATTAAAGGTGTTTTAGGATAAAACAAAGAAATCTATCAGTCCGAAGGGCCTCCACCGCCACATTAGAGGCTAATTGAATCCTCTCCAGCTACCAAAGTGCCACTTGCATCTCTCCATAAATTAGAAGAAGGCAAAGTTATTTCCTCAGTCAGTGATATTTTGTTTAAAGCAACCAGAGTTATTGCTAACCCGCCTAACAGTTTTAAAGTCAACAAAATATGCCCAGCATGCTTAAGACTTAATGAAAATCAATTAATACATGGAAAATATCAGAAAACTTCTCCATTGAGCCCCTCAAGGGCCGAGAAGCATTAACTTGTATTAATTGAACTTAGAGATATTTTATTTCATGTCACCTCCTCATTTCTTCTATAAATACTTCTGTAGAAGATGAGATAAAGGTTGCTTATTGGATTTCTGATGTAATAGTTGTTGTATCAAATCATTGTTGAATGTAAATAAACTCTGAAGCTCTAAAGCTTTGTTAAGTTATTGAAGGAGTTAGGTTGAGAAGCGAAGTTGTTTCTGTAATGAAACATTGGACTTGAAGTTTTTAACTGGATTGAACATCAATATACAAGCTGGTTTTTGGGATCCTAGTCTATATTATTGGTGAAGTACCTCTTACTGTTATTTGTTTTATTTTCATGTATGCCATTTTGTTCATCTTTCTCTGATAAAGAACATCAATTATAGAGCTAGGATTTATAGTTAAAGGTACCCTACTCTTACTGATAAGCTTTATCTTTATGTTTTCTTCCAATTGTGTGTTTAAGAATGACTTAATTTAAGTGTGAACATATCAGGGAATGTTGGTTAGTCCATGTCTTGATGTGAAAAGCTTGAAAGGAAGTTTCTTGAATGATATTTTCAATACATTCTAAGTAGAGTTAAACTAGAAAAAGTTTATGGTTTTCCCTGTCTTCTAGTTCTTTCTCCAAAGGTTGTTTTGAAGGTTTCCCTAAGAGTATGCTGAAAGCAGGCCTAGATTTTAATACATCTGACTTGATCTTTAGCTGCACTTTGTTTTCTTATATGTTTTCATCCCTTCTGAAAGTAGTCATGTGGATTGCTGGATTGTTTGTCTGATGAGTTAGCTTTAATACAAGTTTTTCCAAAGAAGTTTAAGGTTAGCCCTGTCTTTGGTTGGTTTCAAATAGTTTCTTAAAAGGCTTTTCTTGTTTGAAAAGTTGATAAATCCTTGTTGAAATTATTGACTTTTTCCACCTTCTCAACACTTTTAATGTTCCATTCATAATTTAATCTAAATGATCTTTTGATATATATGACTTTCCCCTTGGATCACTCTTGAAATTGTTTCATAATTAAACCCTTTTATGACTCCATAGCCCAATGGATTAAGTATTGTTTCATATCTATCCTATCAGCTAAATCTTGTTCTGATTGTTCACACCTTCACCCCTTTGAAACTCTTTCCTTTTTAGGACTTTCCACTCAATTAAAAATCATGCTCAACCATCCAAACAAACAAAAAACCCTTGTTCTTAATAAATAGCCTAATATCATACTAAAAAACTTAAATATAAATCAATCTTTTCACTTATAAGAGAGATCCCTCTCTGGATTCAGGAGGGCTAGATCCTAGAATCCCAAAGTGGTTCATAATGTTGTCTCTGCAGCTTTAGTCTTACCAATCTGCTAAAATTACAGAGGCCTAACACGACACATTCTGGGTTTTCTGCACCATTGAGAGAGAGAAACTTCTAGAATTGAAGTGTTGAGGACAACCAAGAACCCATCCCATTGAGGGGAACTGGTAAATTTTAATGGTTCCCTTTACCGGGTGTTATAATATATTGAAAATTATTTTAATCTTGTCTTTTTTGTTGGATGCATGGAGTAATTACTATTTCTTTTTACTGTTTAACTTCTTTTATTGCATAGATCTGGTTTTTTGCAGCATTTGTTATAACTATCGATTGCAGATCTAAAGACGTTAAGCATCCATTTATGTTGTTAGGGATTTTTGTCACAGACATATAAAGTGAGATATTTTTATACAATTGCATTACTAATTTACGCTAACCGAGGATATGCACCGAAGAGATTTGTCACCCGATTGTAGCGCATCGTAGAAACTTCATGCAATCGCTTTTGCCAGTTCTCTAGCTCTTCATATGAATATGAAAAGCGAGAACTATCATTCTCCCAGTTGAGTTTTCCATCGACTGTCGGGTTGATCCAATATTCATCTAGTGTAGTCAACTTATAAATATGATCAACATCATCATCTACGTGCATTGGCTCTGTATAGCTTTCACCTTCTACAGGATCTAAGGGGACCAAAAATCTAGTTCTATTATTGTCAAATACCATACTTCTACGCTTAATATTGATAATTATATCCATATTAATAGCCCAATCTAAACCCAAAAACATAGGATAGGGGTCATTATCATCCACAATATGTATAACTTCAAAGTCTGCAAGCACCCTTACTCCTTCAATATCTACTACAACCTACGATAGCCTTCTTGATGGGATAGCCTTTTGCTGATTTTCCATGTGCAGCTGGATTGTGGACCATTCCAACTTAGGTTCTCCCATTCGTTGCCAATTCCGTTTTGGTAAAAAAATCGCATCAGATCGAAGGTCCATAATGACCTGATCCATCTCATATGCATCAATCTGAGCAGTCAAGTGCATCTCTCATCCAGTTCTCATTTTATTCTTATAGATCTTGTTAACATCCTTCTGCTCCATCTGGGGCTATTCTTCTCTGTGCAGTTGTCGATCAATGCTTGGAGGTTCTCGAATTCCTTCTTATTGCAGAATAATTTGATACAAGCCTGTAGAAAGGGCTTTATCTCTTCATCTACTTCGACCATGTCCATGGGTTTTCTTGATGTTGAGGCGTCTGCTTCCGTGAAACCCTTTTTCGCTTCTACAAAGGTTTCTTTTTCTCGCTGTATGTTGAATCCTTTCTTATTTTCACGTGCTTTGTGGATCCAGAGATCAATATGAGGCTTCTTCCCTTTATCTTCAGTGGTGACACCACTCCTAGTGACGACATTCACACTTGGTTCTTCTTCACACAACTTAGCTCTTACCATCTGAATGTTTTAAGTAGGAGTCTGTGTTTTCTTTTCTTGCACCTTGGTAATCAAAATAGGGAAATCTTCAATAACATGATCAAATTGTCTATAGTGTTATCACACTCAAAATTTTCAAAATTTGTTTTCATAAGGTCACCACAGGGTTCATGATTATGTCATGTTGGGTCAAGTATTTGATGAAAAATTTACCAAATCATGTTTATCCTATGTCAAAAAAACCACCATGAGTCATGTCATGTCAGTCAACTACACTCCATGTCTTTTTGTTTTCTCACCCATGCCTTCAAATTACAAAAGTGAGCCATTAGCCAGTTAAACACAGTTTCATAGTGAATTCAGTGCAAAATAGGTTGATTTTGCTATGAAACTACCTAATAATTTTGTAGCGAATATGAAGATTCCTCTGTTTTTTGACTTTTGAGCAGTCAAATATGCTACAAATTGGGAGATTCAGAGATGTCTTTTGGCTCTATTTTTAGAATGTAAAATTTTCCTATTTTATACATGTTTTTAGAATGCAGATTGTGGAAAGATGGAGATGGTTTAAAAACAACCAAGAGAGGTTTTTCTTCAGAATATACTGACCCACAAAAACCTCCTTCAGTTTTGTAACATATATCAAGGATAGGGAGATAAGAGCTCATATCTGAACCCTATTTTTTCAGAAAAACAGAGTCATTTTATTGATAAATAAACTTTCTAAAGGTGGAAATGATGTGTTTTGAAGAGGGTAAGAGGAAATTTTGCATGATCATATTTCATTATATCACTTTTCAGACTTATAGATGAAATTTGGAAGACAAAGGAAGATTTTGGAATTTTCTCCATTATCAGGTAGTTTCGTAGCGTGCTCTAGGCTTGAAGGAAAAAAAACGCTACGAAATTTCTGAAGATGTTTTTTTGCCTATAAAAATAGTTTTTTGAAGATCCAAGGAGGGGGGTTGATGGTATTAACTCATTTTGACTTGAAAAACATTGTTTGACCAGCAGAGGTGGCAGAAAGAAAAGACAAAGGACAAAAACAATCTCGCTACTAAACTACGATACAAAATTTATGTAAATGACTATATTGGCAGTCAACTTCAAGTTTGATTTCAGACCAAATGAAAAATTATTTTGGAAATCTAAAAGAGGTTTTTCTTTATCACAGGTCCATCTACCAAAACATCTCTCATTTTTTTCAAAGCCATCAGGGTTTGGAAATTATACACTCATCTTTGAAGTTTATTTTTCATAATTTTCACTAACCAAATTTGTGAAAAAAATGTAAAAATTCGACTTGGAAGAGGTCCAGATCAACATCCACGTGGCATAATGACACATCAACACTCTAGTATAATCATAAAATTAGTTGGTTGTAGTTGATAAGTGTTATTAAATTGATTTGTTGAACTATTAATGAAATAAGAGTTCTTTTTGTATTCAAATTCTGCAAAAGAGAAATATTCCTAGGAAGTCTCCAAGTGATGGAATCATGTTTGAAATAGGTCTCTGAGGTGGGAATTCGAGGTGAGTAAGGTGGAAAATAATTTGTATGAGTTCTCATTCTATAAATGAGAGGAGTTTTAGAGTTAGAGGCGGTTGGGAGATGGTTACTTGACACTACCACTATTGTAATATTTTGATATCAGAAATATACAGTTGCAACATGCCTATTTCAGACCTGAGATTCTTCTTTGTATTCTTATGTAAGTTTATTCTATCAATATTTTAATTTTTCTCCATTGTTCTAGTTGTATAATCACTTGGAATTCATGATCACATGCTCCAAATTCCTATTTACTCCTAGTCTGTTGTTTTGTCAAGATTTATTAGTTTTCTTATGTATAATCACTTGGAATTCATGGTGGCATGATCCAACTTCCTATATGCATATAACTTGATATTTTGTCCTTCATGTATGGTTTAATAAGAATACAATTGCCTCAACTTCCATGAGATAGGTTAACTTGTAACTTAGTTTTCATTTCGACTCCATAAGCCAGTGGTAGTTAGTTGTTTACATCTTTCACCTACATAAAAACAACACATTCAATCCAATTCAGAGTTAGCCATCTACTTTCAAGTTATTCATTGAATATCCTTTATCCTTTTGAGAGAGCCCTCTAAGTCTAGAAAAGCTAATTTCCAGTTACAATTTGGTTTGAAATGGTTACTCCAAGTTAACCATTGAAGCAACCGAACAAGACTCAATTTGGTGATAACATTTTGGCGCCGTTGTCGGGGACCGAAGGTGTAAATTTTACTTGGGAATAATGACAAAGTTTCAGTTATAAAGGTCTAAGAGCAGCAGACAATTAGACACATATTGGCTGTATTTCTGCTCTGACGACTCCACACATCAAATAATCAATTGGAAGGTGACTCCACTGCTTGAAGATCAACAGCTTGATGAAGTTCCAAGATGAGTTCCATTGCAAGAATAAATGCCAAGTATGCCCCTATGAATCGGTCTCACATCGTTGGTTTTCCAAATCGTATGCCAAAGGCCGATTGGTTAACTGATCTTCCCATATTTAAAAATGAAAAGAAAGACAATGCTACTGTTCATTTGGTTACATTCCATATGCATGTACACAGAATTAAGGTTCAATTCCCTGAGGATTGTCTTATGAAGATGTTTATGGTCACTTTAGAAGGAAAAGCATGGTCTTGGTACGAAAGCCTGCCAAATGGTTCCCTATATTCTCTTGATGATTTCCATGTTGCATTTTATGAGATGGATAAAGAATGTCATTCTTCCTTAGTGTTGGTCAAAGATTGCTGTAAAAATTGTGTGAGTTTTATTGAATATTTGGAGAATTGTTATGAAGATGATGAATTCATGGATGAGGAAATTTTAGAGGCCCTTCATGACAATCCCTTTCATCACCAAGAAGAAAGGATAACCTATCTCTTGGATGAAAATGAAACCCAATAGGAGTTTATTTATGAAAATCATGTTACATCCTCTGATTGTGATGAAAATTTGCAGCAAACTTGTCAGTCTTTTTCTCATCAGGAATATGAGAATCATTTCAAAGAACAAGAGGAAATACTGGAAGATAATTTCTATAATCCTCAGGTAAAGGAAGAATATATTTATATAATCCTCAGGTAAAGGAAGAAGTTTATTCTTCATGTCATTCCTTGCATTAGCCTACATCAAATGAAGAAAATTTTGAAAAGAAAATTTTAGACAATAAGATGGGTATGCTTGTTGAGTCATATGAAGAGTTACCTTTAGAAATTTCTGTGGTACATGCTGAGGCAGTTCCTTGTGAAAGTGTCCAAGAGTACTCCAAGTATTTCTTCCTCTCAAATGAAAATAATGATCAACATATTTTTTCTTTTTTATTTGAGAAAGGTCACAAGGGTTATAATGAAGAATTTGAACAAGGAACACCATCAAAGGATCATATTTACTCACACTTTATTGTTGATCAACAAGAATTATTCGTGCATACTCTCAAAGATCCTTTTGCAGCACTGCCGGAATCTTCTACAGGAATGAATTTCAATATGATTTTTAGTTATGTATACAAATTTAGATGGTGGAACAAGTTGTCATCTCTCAGGACTGGTTTTATGATCAGAGAAGTGGAATGTTTGTTCCAATCCAGTACTCAACTTCTTGATTGGCTTCATTGGAAGTGTGAGATCACTTGATTCCGTTTTTATGCTGAGCAAGTAGAGTAGGATCATTTGTATATAAATAAGCTTGAAGATAAAGCATTTTATCAGTTTCAGTTTTAAATTTAGCATGTGTACTTTTAGTTCTTTAGCAGCTACTGGTTTTTTCAGTGCTAAGGTTACAGGCCAGAACAGGTTGCAAGTTTTCATTTTGAAGATGGGAGGAGCCCAACAGAGGTGGCACTGGAACTACTAGTTTTTTGTTGTACCATAAGGGCACACCATCCCAAGTGGAGCCACTATTATCACACTCAAATTTTTCAAAATTTGTTTTCATAAGGTCACCATAGGTTTCATGACCATGTCATGTTGGGTCAAGTCTTTGATGAAGAATTTACCAAATCATGTTTATCCTATGTCAAAAAAACCACCATGAGTCATGTCATGTCAGTCAACTACACTCCATGTATTTTTGTTTTCACACCCATGCCTTCAAATTAAAATAGTGAGCCACTAGCCAGTTAAACACAGTTTCTTAGTGAATTCAGTGCAAAATAGGTAGATTTCGCTACGAAACTACCTAATAATTTCGTAGCGAATATGAGGATTCCTCTGTATTTTTACTTTTGAGTAGTCAACTTCAAGGGCATTTTATGGGAAAACAGAGAAGTATTTTAAGAAAATGAGAGAGGTTATTTCCAACCACATATCAGATAAAATTAACCTCTTTCACTTTTCTCAAATATGCTACAAATTGGGAGATTTAGAGATGTCTTTTGGATCTATTTTCAGAATGCAGAATTTTCCTGTTTTATACATGTTTTTAGAATGCTGATTCGGGACAGATAGAGATGGTTTTCAAAAAAACAAGAGAGGTTTTTCTTCAAAAAATACTGACCTAAAAAAAAACCCTTTAGTTTTGCAACATATACCAAGGATAGGGAGATAAGAGCTCATCTATGAACCCTATTTTTTCAGAAAAACAGAGTCATTTTATTGATAAATAAACTTGCTAAAGGTGAAATTGATGTTTTCTTAAGAGGGTAAGAGGCAAGTTTACATGATCATATTTCATTATATCACTTTTCAGACCTACAAATGAAATTTGGAAGAAAAATGAAGATTTTGTAATATTCTCCATTATCAGGTAGTTTCTTAGCATGCTCCAGGCTTGAAGGCCAAAAAACGCTACGAAATTTCTGAAGATGCTTTTTTGCCTATAAAAATAGTTTTTTGAAGATCCAAGGAGGGAGGTTGATGGTATTCACTCATTTTTACCTGAAAAACATTGTTTGACCAACAGAGGTGGCAGAAGGAAAAGACAAAGGACAAAAGAAACCTCGCTCCTAAACTACGTTATGAAATTTATGTGCATGACTGTTTTAGAAATCAACTTTCAAGTTTGATTTCAGACCAAATGAAAAATTATTTTGGAAATATGAAAGAGGTTTTTATTTAGCACAGGTCCATATACAAAAACCTCTCTCAGTTTCTGCAAAGCCATTAGGGTTTGAAAATTATACAGTCATCTTTGAAGCCTATTTTTCAGAATTTTCACTAACCACATTTGTGAATAAATTGTAAAAATTCAACTTGGAGGAGGTCCAGCTCAAAATCCACACATCAACACTCTATTACACTCAGAAAATTAGTTGGTTGTAGTTGATAAGGGTTATTAAATTGATTTGTTGAAATATTAATGAAAGAAGAGTCATTTTTGTATTCAAACTCTGCAAAACAGAAATATCCCTATGAAGTATCCAAGTGATGGAATCATGTGTGAAATAGGTCTCTGAGGTGGGAATTCGAGGTGAGTAAGGTGGAAAATAATTTGTATGAGTTCTCATTCTATAAATGAGAGGTTTTTTAGAGTTAGAGGGGGTTGGGAAATGGTTACTTGACACTACCACTATTGTAATATTTGATATCAGAAATATACTGTTGCAACATGCTTATTTCAGACTTGAGATTCTTCTTTGTATTCTTATGTAAGTTTGTTATATTAGTCTTTTACTTTCTCTCCGGTGTTCTAGTTGTATAATCACTTGGAATTCATGATCACATGCTCCAACTTCCTGTTTACTCCTAGTCTGCTGTTTTGTCAAGATTTATTAGTTTGCTTATGTATAATTACTTGGAATTCATGGTGACATGCTCCAACTTCTTGTATGCATATAGCTTGCTATTTTTTCCTTCATGTATGGTTTAATAAGAATATAATTGCCTCAACTTCCATGAGATAGGTTAACTTGTGACTTAGTTTTCATATCGAATCCATAAGCACAATGGTAGTTAGTCATTTACATATTTCACCTACATAAAAACAACACATTCAATCCAATTCAGAGTTAGCCATTTGCCTTCAAGTTATTCATTGAATATCATTTATCCTTTTGAGAGAGCCCTTTGAGACTAGAAAGGATAATTTCCAGTTACAAGTTGGTTTGAAATAGTTACTCCAAGTTGACCATTGAAGCAACCCAAAAAGACTCAATTTGGTGATAACATATAGTACCTGAAAGACTACTGTGCTTGGTTCAGATAGTAGCGCGCATAATGACCTGCATCTCCACAATTATATCAGATGAGTTGTCCCCTTCCTCAACCAACTCCTCATTCTCTTCCTCATCCTCTATTTAGGAATCCACAATGGTCAGATCAAGATGTTGGTGAGGTAGGTTCAACATCCATCCCATATAATTCAACTCGGTCAATCATCAAATCTAAGTTGAAACAGTGCTACTTGTCATGTCCAAACAATGAGAAAAAATTGCAAAAAGGATGCTTTAGCTCAGGGATATATTTACCAATCCTTGGGAAAACGTATGTCATATGCATACCCCTATATTGAAAAATTTCACATCATAACGTAAGAGTTCCACTTGGTCCAGCTGCTCTTTTTAGCGAGCTTGGTCCTCCAACTTGCAGATAGTCATTAAATACGGGGCACTAATCCTTGTGATGCCCGATAACTTTGCATCATATACACCATATATCTACGCATGCATCCTTTCCCTTATCCTTGTGCAGACTCTGTATTTCTAAGTGTATTACGTCCAACAGGTTTTGGATCTTCTGGGTCCTGATATGCACAGCTAGTACCAGTGAAGATTCTAACATCATTGCAATCTCTACAACTTCGACTTGCGTGGAAATATTTTTCTAACTTAAGGGTTGGCGCAAATGTGGTAGCAAAATGGAAATAAACCACTCTTTGTGTTGGGTGTAATCAATAGTAAATCCCCCATCTCTGATTGTGCGCTTCAACCTTTGGTCCACATCCCATATGGATTCGTTCACTTCTTGGCAAATCTCCTTCAATTGAGTTACACATTGTGCAAACGATTTTGACCTCTTGACTTGTTCTCTTAACGTGACCTTCAGATTATCAATAGTTTCATTAGGGTTCGTAGCCACATACCTTATGTACCAATTCATCGCATGGTCCGGAAAAGTAGTTGCCATCTGCACTTTCTTAAAATTTTCATTATTAACCTACTACGATGTCCATACAACGCAGTAAAAAACGAGAATTTGTATGTATCTTCATTCCCGATACCACGGAAAGTAGGTAACTTCATGGAGGCGGCCATCTCCGTGCTTGGTGGTGGAGGTGGAGTGGATGACTTGTTAGAGTGAGATGAGTTAGAAAGTGGAGTGGATGGGACCTGAACTATGGCCAATGACCAATGACTATTCTGGTCTTGCAATACTTATTTTTTAGAGTGCGCAAATTCACCAAAGCTACTAGTTTATGATTCTTCATCACTGTATGATTTACCTTTGAGATGACTATAAACAAAACCTTCTTCCAGATCTACTCTGCAAGTTCTTCCACTGCGCGTAGTCAGGCCTCTATGGGACATTCACTCAATATGACCACATAGAGTACCCTGTTCACATAATAGCATTTTAATCCATAACTTCAGAGAGCGCAAGAAATTACCTCTAGGACCCTTGAAAAACATTCGTTCAACTTCAGAATATGATACAAATTTATCAATAGCGAATTCAATCACGAATCCTCCTAGAACACTATCGACCCAATGATATACCATGTAGGTGATCTTGTTTCTAGTCTTGTCTAATTTTTGTACCAACTCTGGCATCCACTAAGTGATCGCGTCATCCTTTGTGTACGTTTGGAATTCAGTGAGTCAAGAAAACCACTCGTGCAACTCAATCACAAAGGAAGTAAAGAAAATTTCGTGGACTTCTGTATAGATATACTTTCACACCCAATATTCGTCAGTCAATTTAGAGCTTCTATTTTCTTGGATCGAAAATTCAAGTATCTTCTTATCGAGCCAATCTTGTAGTTCATTCTGCGTAGGATGCCACAACCTCAAATATCCCTCAAAATGATCCGGATCCTCAAAACAGAACCATTTGTTGGCTTGAGGGGTCCTAAACCAGGTTTGGAGTTATTGCGCAACCAACGAAACACTCCAACTACTGGCCCTTTCGACAGTGATCTGCTTGCGTAGATCAAAGTATCACCTGAAGCAGCATGGGGGGGTGCTGGAACTAGGTTTCTGCACCTTGAGGAAGCTTTTGATGTGGTGGCCCTAATAAAACTTAGTGAAAATAATATGACAAATTCGCACATGCACAGTCAACAAATCTAACCCTCCCACAGATTATCACAGAATACTTAATATATTTTTTGCACAGTATACTTCATTCAAATATACTCATTTAACATCGACTAATTCACATATAGATGCAATTAACCATTAATAGAAGTAAATATGCAATAACATAACATATTCACATTGACAACAAATAACATATAAGAAAATCACATAAGAATCCAGGTACACAAAAAATGCCTTCTTTATTAACAGATATTTCAATTCAATACAATCCACCTTCTGTGCACGCAGCGGCAGAGTCCGCGCATAGCTCATGACTTAGGTCTCCACACACATAGCTAGCATGAGGCTTTCTACCCAGACAAACCCAGACTTAGATCAAAACATTAAACAAAACATGTGTACATATATAATAATATCCTTACTCGAATCAATCCTTACATATTTATACTATCATAGAAGCACACATACCATGATCTCAAACCATGGTTTGAGACTCATGGTTTTTCCCATTAAACCCATTACAATTATTAAAGGCCTTTGACCCGCCCCAAATCCCCCTTTGACTATTTGTGTGTGTCGTGTATAACAAAACTTAGACAAAACTAACCCAAAAATGCACCCCAGGGACCCTGCTCCAATAATACAATAGTGAGTCATTTTTAGCTTTTTTTTGGTATATCATGTTATAAATCCCACACACAAGACCATTGTGATTCTCCCTACAAAATAAGGAATTCCCACAACTGAAATTCAAGCATATCTCCATAACTTTGTGTGTTGCTTCAAGCATGAAAAAAAGGAACATACAATTTGATACTTAATAAAATAATGAATAGAAATAAACTCTTTATTCCAATTAAATTCCAATACTTTGAAACTTCATATTGGCTACTTGTATGAGGAAATTCATGTGTCAGCCTGTGAGAATTGTAAGTGCAGTGGAACAGTGCATAATTGCAGCAAGAGAAATAAAGAAAAGGGTACCTTTGTGAGAACCATAGTTGTAGAAGAAATAATTTCCACTGCTGAGAAACATGTTGCTCAAGTTCCCACATCCCAGGTAACTTTGGAACAATAAGCAACAATCCCCTTCAGTAGGAAACAACATTGGGAGAAATCCTAACATTTTTAGGTCAATATCATATTAAAATTTTGGAACTATGCTCCAATTGGGTTAAAATTCATAAGATCCAATCCCACTAACATTTACATGCAACCTCAAAACATAAATAAGCAAAAGAGAGACAGAATCAAATAAAATCATCATATACATACTCAAGTGTCTTGTCCCAAATTCCATTTGCAAGAAAGTTCACTTATGGATCCATGAAATTTCCTTAATAGGCATGTCATGCATTTCCACAGTCATTGGTTGAACCCCACATAGAAATGGCCACATTTTAGTGTGTTTATCGCAACCAACAAAGAAAATGACAATTCCATCATCCTTTGATGTCAAGTAGAGAACCTACATAAATAGACTTCATTAATGGTTATTTCCATAAAGTAAGCTACAAGCATATTACAACTTCCATATCAATTTCACAAGAAAAAGTGAACAAGTACTAGAATTCCAGCCACAACCTGAAGCACCTCTCCAGTCATTCGTGTGACATTGTTGATTTTGGCATGCTAGCCCCAATTTGTAGGACATCCCAACATCCAACCTGGTAATAAAAGTTCCAAAATGTAACAAAAAGATAAAAAGAAAAAATGAGTCCAAAATTATAATGATAATATAATTATCACCAAAACATCATATGAACTAGTCCTTGTTTAAACAAATGGTAAATAGGAACAATTTTAGGGGCTAATATTCAGAGGTGGGATAATTTTCTATGTTTTTTTCCAAAAAAAAAAGCCAATTTCAATTTTTCCTAAAAATGATTCGCCCAAATTTTATACCATAAAATTATTTTACCTTAAAAATTGCCAAAGTTTGATAAAGACTATATAAAATCATTATAAATTTGAATATTTTACATGTTAGGGACTAGTAATATTTGCCAAGGTTTCTAAACTTTAAGATAAATTTCCATCCTCAAAATTTTTCCTAATGGAGATAGTTGAGAACAAACTTGATTAAGTGGCCACCAAATTGTTAGATTTTTTATTGAAAGAGGCTTGAGATACTAGTATTTGGGTGTTTCACGATAAGAGAAACAAACAATTTGCGAACATAATCATCTTATTGTGTTACCTAATTCATGAAGATGATGTAACACTATTCTGCATTAGATTAGCAGTAAAATAATATAACATGACCCATGCATAAAATACCCACATATAACAACAAAAAGAAATACAATTTCTAGACTTTAGGAGGTCAAAGACATTTTCTAGTGCCTACCTATAATAAATCTACACAGACATAATGAAATTGGCTTCTATATAAAATATGAAAGCAAGGAAGCCCAATAGGCTCGAGGTTTATGCCCCTTGCTTGACATTCTGAAATAGGCATGGGGCACATTGAGGTAGGGGTTGGAATGATGGGTCATAGAGATGAATATTTAGTGCTCATCTTACAAACCAAACCCAACCCATGTTCTCCATAAGTCATGGGAAATAATGATTTAAATTCATCGGCCAAGGTTCCATTCCCAAGGGCTTTACTAGATATTTTTGGGGGCACCTGGAGATGAATACCAAGTGCATGTATTACAAGCCCAATTCCACTCCTTAATTATATATTCTCCTTGAAGCTTTGGAAGTAAAGAGCTCAACATCATTGGAAAAAGTTACATTCCCTAATTATTTACCAGAAAATCATGATGGAACATGGAGGTATAAGTTAAAATTCGAGAAAATATTTCATATTACATACCCAATCCCACCCCAATGTTCCCCTTAAGGCATGTGGAGTGGGACCTTGACACCATCAACCTAGGTTCCATGCCCAAGGGATTTACTGAACACCTTAGGGTACCCTAAGGGCACCTTGAGGTAGGGATCAAATTCATGGCACCTCGATATTAGGGCCACATGTTTATATTAAAAATTCAAGACCACCTTAGTTTTTTGATTTGTCATGAAATGGTAATTCAAGTGCATTTTATTCTACCCGAGTTAAATTATTCTAAAAAACATGTTAATGTAGCCAATTGTTGTGTTACATTGTCTTATGATCAATGCAGGTAAAAAACAAAGCCCCCTTCCATAATAAAGTTCCACTTGTATAAATATCTATACATACATACATACATACATACATACACACACACACATATATATATATATATATATATATATATAGAGAGAGAGAGAGAGAGAGAGTGACGAGATAAGGGCATAAAAGCATCTTTTTTCCAGACACCTACCAAAAAATAATTGAGAAATTGTATACTACTTTGAGTGTGAGTAAATTGTCTCTCAGAAAACATCCTTGAAGGAATTACAACCAAATTACAATCTTGATTAAATTCATGTGATGTAAATTATTTAATGGCATTGATGAATTGATCTTGAGAAAGCGAAGCCAACATAAGTCAATTGAACTGAAACATGGTGCAAACTTTGAATATAATAGGGATAGTTAACAATAGGCTCAAAGCCATGGAATTGTACATTAGGAATATTTGTAGAGGCTATGCCATACTCCATATTTATAGGAGGATAAGGCTGGAAAAATAAATTGATACCTCAAAGGATTTGTTGGGATTATGAGGACTTGTAGTAGTATTAATGGTCTCGAAGGTAGTAGCGGTTGAAGAAACTTCATGATAATTAACTTATTGACTATGAGGAAGCATGGAAGAGTGCCTAAAGTCACAATTACAGTGACCTAGAATCCCTCAATTTCTCCTCATTTAAATGGTCAAGGAAATTATAATTGTACAAAATCTATCAAAGCATGTTTAGCAAAAATGTTTAATAACAAAAACACTCAAATATCCAGGAACCTGTTGTGACAAGCAACAACCCCCCTTTTATTTACTATTAGTAATAATACTAAATAAATGGGGACCCTTAGTTAAAAAATCCAAAAAATCAATTAGGATTTGTTTTCCTTTTCAAAATAAAACTTTCTATAATAAACTTAGAGAAATCCATTAGAAAGAACATTAAGAAACACTTAAGTTTATGATATATTACAATAAAATTGTTCTTTAAACAAAATAGCGCATCCATCACAAAATGGTATATATCTTTTATGAAACTGAAAATGCGATTTTGCGATTTTGCGATAATGCGATCCCAAAAAGCCTATACAATAAACATATTGGTCGCAGATCGCATAGCGCAGAAAACAGAAATGTTAAACGAATACCTTTTGCGCTATTTACAATTTTGCGCTTTTGCGAGATTTGCGATATGCGCTTTTGCGCTATTGCGCAATTTGCGCTTTTGCGCTATTTTACATAACTGCGATGGTTTCATTTTGCAATATTGCGATATTGCGATATTGCACAGCAAATCGCAGATCACAATGTCGCAGATTCATGTAAGCGCGTTGTTCAAAGGCAATCTTCCCATATATCAATATCTGTTATGCGCTTTAATGATTGGATTAAATGATTGGATTGGCAATTAATGGTAAATGAGATTTTGTTTTGATTGAAAGTCATTTCACGTTAAAATAATATATTTCATCCGCCTTTGCATTTAAAACAGTCTCATCACCTTGCTCATGCCATTACTCTCATTTAACTTGTAAAACGCAGGCACGAAGGAGCAAACGTCTATACAAAGCTTTCACAGGACATTATGGCTAAGAAGGAGAAGAGATCGAATTCTGAAAACAGAGAAATGGCTTCACTATATGTAGACACCGCTTGCAATAAGGATGCCGGTATATCCACTTGGGAATGAATGTATAATTTGCTGGAGGAAGAAAATCCTGTGGTATTAAAAGTTACGGCTACAACAGGTTCTAGTAATACATCTGAAGCAACCCTCAAAGAACTGGCTTGTTCATTTCTGCATAGGATTGCGGCAAGGCCGAGGATTCTCCCGTATATGGACATGGTTAAATGGGTGCTGGACAGCACCGATATTTCAGACAGACAATTCAGAACTCCAGCTGAAGAGCTAATCGGGTCATTCACCACGGAAGATTTGAGACTAATGTATAAGTTTCTCGAACCTCAGGCGACTTACAATAAACAATTCATGGAAGATTTTGCTAGAGAACATGCAAATTTGTCAGAATGCACAAAGGAGTGGACCAAAAGAAGTGAACCATTGAAGAAAAACAAACAAGGTATGTACAACACGGGTTCACTTACCTCTCCTTATTGTTTCACTGCTGCCATGTTATGCAGGCTTTTTGGAAAGCCTGACATAAATATGATCTTACCTGAATGGCTCCCTTTGTTGAATGCGGCTGTTAATTCTACAATTGTAGACTGGGCCAAAATCCTATCTGATAATTTGACCACTGCTATTTTTCACTACCGGTCCAAACGAAATGTTTCTCAGCGGGTTTATCCGCCTTTTTATTTATCTGCTTATGTCGTGGACGCTATCTGTTATGTCTCTAAATTCCCTGTGATGGGTTGGCAATGGACTATCCACGATCCTTTGCCTATTCATGTGTACCATAAAGAACTATGGGAGTCTAAGTTTGTCCCCCATTTTTACCAAATTTGTCATGGAATAATGCTGCCATTGTATAGAACATTGCATAATAAGGATGCCCCAAGGTTATCCCCAGAAACAGAGGTTGACATTCTCCCCGTCGCGAGATGGTTTGGAGAAGAATTGTTCACTTATATTAGGGTTTTTGGAATTTATGCATCTCCCCATGTTTTACCCCTATATGTTCCAGATAGACTTGCAGCTCGGGAAATTGCTTATCAGACCTGTGGCCAAGGAGGTATAACAAAAGATTTAAAGGAGAAGAAAAAAGGCATTTGGCCACAATTTCCCGTAAAATGTGGAACATTTTCACTGTTCGATATTGGTCATGCATTCCAAGAGATAGGCAACATTACATGCCTACAACTGTTCAAATTTTTGAGAAGGTTATTCGACCCAAATGATATTGTTAAGAATTTTACCAATGCAATCAGAGTAAGGGAATTTTCCGGGGAACAGGATCCTTTTGATGATATGTTCCAAGCAAGAAATTCATTCAAAGAATTTTTGAATTCAGCTCAAATGCAGTTATCTCCGGAAGAATTCCAGGAATTCAAACTTTACAGAGAAAGAAGACTAACTCCTATTCCTTTGGAAAATCTACGCTTAGAGCCCGCAAGGGAGCAAACTCCTAGTGTTAGTCTTAACGGCAGTTCAAGTACAAATAAATCTAAATCAAAATCTGACAGAGAGACTTCTGAACATTCCAATAAGTCTAATGAAAAGGAAGATACAATGGAAGAATCCATGAAAGATTCTGCGCAATCAAAAGAAACTACTCAACAACAAATTTTGACTTCTCAACAGATAGATCCTCCTCCAACCAATGTACAGCAACAACCAGTCATTACTGAATTAGACAAAGAATGGGAAACCTTCAACCAATTGATTAATGTAGAAGGACAGAATGTACAAACCCCTGTCCAGACAACCAAAGTTTTGAATACAGGAACAAGCAGCACAGTCACAGTGACAGAGCACATACCAATCACACCCTCCTCTGAAATTGTACTTAATGTGGAGGACATTCCTCCTCTAGATGTATTCTACAGCCCAAAATACAAAGCAGTAGTGAAGAGACAGAGGAAAAAGAGAAAGTTAGAAAGTTCAATTGCTACTGAAGCAGAACAACTAGATGTATTGTGGAAGGATCCTTCCACAGAGCCTTATAAGAATCTTACTAAGTTATCTCAAATGACAGGGGCTTATGCTTCTGCAAAAATTGACAAAGCATTTGATATACAACTTTTGTTGAATGAAAAAGAAGAACAGATAAAAGTTCTACAACAGCAATTGCAACAGGTACAGGCCAATAATGAAGCACAGTTGAAACTTGAAGAGATACAACAACAACTTCAAGAAATGAAAATAGGACATCAAAAAAGCTTGGATGATAAAGACAAACAAATACAGATTATCCAAGATCAGCATAAAGATGATCCTAAGCTTCCAGAATTCATTTTAGAAACTATCTCTTTAAACAATCAACTACTGCAACAAGAGGAAGTTTTATGCCAAAAAATATTGCAATGGAATTCTTTGTGCCAAGAGAGCGATAAAATCACAAATCATGTCGTAGATTTACGAAATGATTATGATTTGATTAATGAAAAGATCAATGATTATCTGGCATGGCAAAAGACAGAAGAAGGCAGAAAAGCTGATGCACCCATTGTTAATGAAAACCATAAAGAAATACTATTCAATAACTGGGATGCACAAATCAAAAGGGCAGAAAAGGCAGCAGAGGAGGCGGCTACAGCGGCAAACACTCTTACGAATTGTGTAAATGATAATTTACACAAAGCAAATTTAATTTCAGAAACTGTTCCAATATATCTCCCACAAGCACATCAACTGCAAACAGAATGGAGGCAAAAGGCAGAAGAAAGAGCAAAATCTATCCAAGGGCTGACAAGATTAAATTGGGACTCATACTGGGCATACTTGGTGAAGCCACACAGTTAGCACAGTGCGCTTAATTGTATCATCAATGCTACAGAGAAGATTGCGCCTACACTTGCCGACTCTGTATTTTCAGGACAGTTGAATGCTGAAGTCGGTCAACCACATCTTCTCAAAACTATGCTAGATGCCTGCAAGTTTAAAGATCAAGTTCATAGATAGTTAGATTTAGTTTTAATTTTACTGTATTTTAGCCTAGGAAAAGGACGGTCATTGAACCAAATCCTCAATTTTTGTAATAGACTATTTTTAGATTTAGTTAAGTAGTATTTAAACCCTTCTCATGCATTTAGAGAAGGGTCCTGGATCTTAATATTTTTGACTTGGAGATTACATTTCTGTACTCCACTGTCTTATATATTTTTAAAAAGGATCACATCTGGTGATTTTTATGCAGAATTATCTTTGAAGTGTTGCATTTTTGTACCTTGGAATTTGATTTTGCATCAGAGTTACTGGATTAGAGTATCACATTTCATTTGAAAATCTTCAAGATGAATAAGGTATTTCTATCTATTCACTGCTGATTTCTTTTGTCTTATGATATTCACTTTAAAATTTGCTATCATTTATATATATTTGTCTTCACAACGCTTCTTTTTATATATCATTTCTGAGTATAATTGAAACGTTATCTTTCATAAGTATATATAGATGGTATACAATGATGAATGCAATATTCTAATACAAATCTGTTTAATTTCTTAAATAGAGTTATATTTATTTGTTTCTGCACATTTCAATTTAAATAATAATACATTTTCATGGTTATTGTTAAATTGGAACAATATTAAGTTGTATTCACATATAATTACCCGGGTTAGTGTTATAATTTCTTTATCAGTATTTAGTTTAAATTAGATAGTTTTATTTCAGTTAATTTAGTCCCATTTTCATCCATCCAAACCAACCCATTTAGTTATAAGGAAACTGGTCCTTTAAATCCAGTCGGAGCCACCATACCAAACAGAAAAGGAGCTGTCCTAAGGTCCCGACCGGGTGGTTTTCCCCAATGTTTGAAGTAGAGATTTTCTAGGTTTCAACATTTTTGGCGCTAGAAGGAGGGCCTGAGCTATGAATGGCAAGTAAATCTTTATCCACAAGCCATTCTGAGAGCAAAACACCCTCATCAACTTCTTCAATTTCTTCTGAAATACAAAATCCTATAGAAGAAATTGCGAAGAATATTCATACACCCACTACCAAAATCTCAAAACATTCAGACAATCAAAATCCTGAGTCTCCTAAAGTTCAAGATTTAATTCATAAATTGAAAGGATTCTCATTATCTCTAGAAGAGTCTGAAATATCTGAAGGTAGTGTAACCTCAAAATTTTGTTTCTTCGAAACCTCTTACTAGGCTTCAAAGTGAAAAACTTGGTATTTCTCCGAAATAATTCCCTTTACCTAGTAGAGTCAAGACAAGAAAAACTCAATCGGAATCAGTAAGTGATATAAGTTCAACATCTAATATTCAAATACCTGTTTCCGAAATCCCATCTCAACAAAGTACAGTTGTTTCCACATCATCTCCTCAATCATCATCTCCTCAATCATCATCAATCTCAACATCATCTATTCCAACAACTTCTATTCAAACACCACCAGTTTCTACTACTCCTCCAATAGTTGTTCCAATAATGGCTAGACCATGGGCTACTCCAGGGGCAGTCAACATGGCTGCACCTTTACATGATTTACCAGACAATCCTGGAAAATGGCTTCCAAAGTTTAGCCCAGATCTTAACATTCAAGCTGAAGAAAATATCAATAACTTTATGCTGGCTATTAATTTGAATGGAGTCACACATGAAGATGTTGTAGTTAGACTATTCCCTTATACTCTTCAGGGAGTAGCAGGATCATGGTACTTTTCATTACCATCAGGATCCATAACAAGTTGGGACATTTTTGCAGATCATTTTTTAACCAAATTTGGAGATGACCGATCAATAGCAACTTTACTTAATGACCTCTCAAATTTGAAGATAGAACCCAAGGAACCCATTAAAGAATTCAACGCTAGATTCAACAAACTCTTGAACAAAATCCACACAGATTCACAGCCCAGTGAACAAGTCAGAATTGAATGGTACATAACTGCCTTACCCTCAAACATAGCAATTTTTGTAGATAGAGCTGCAAAACCTACGTTAGCTAAGAATATGAAAGAGGCTATTGCAGTGGAAAAACGAATTATTTCTCTAGAAAAGAAAAATGCTATTGAGGAAAGGAAATCAAAGAAAGTCAGCTTCAAAGATGATTCAAAGAAAAAGGCCAAAGACCCATACGACATGGAACATTTACAGAAAGTTCTTAAAACCATGTCAAATGAAATGGTTGAAATTAAAAAACAAGTAGCTGAAACTTCTACCAAGAAACCATTCTGAAATTTCAGAAGAAACCATGTTGAATCTAAACCTCCTAATGCAATTTCTAATGTAGAATCAGAAGAAGAAGAAGAAGAAGAAGAAGATACATCTCTAGTATCAGATGAGGAAGATGAAAATGAAGAAATCGCTGAATTGAATGGAATGTGGGATTTTATTCTCCCTAATTCTGATAGTGAAGAAGCTATGCCTGTAAGTACTAGGAGTAAATCTATATCGGAACCAATACAAACAGTTCCTAAAAAGAAAATTACAACTCCAAGTACCAAAGACAAATCCCCTGTAAAGAAAACTTCTCCATTAGCTACTCAAAATCAACCATCTTCTTCTAATCCTCCCACATCAACAATAAAGACTTTAGTGGTGTCAGATCCTATGGAGTACAACATTGTTGAAGACATGAAAAAGATCAAAGCCAACATTTCCTTACATGAACTCAGCAAACTAAAACACCAGCAAAAGTTGTTATTGAAAGAATTAAACGCTACACCAATTTCTCCTTTACCAAGTGGTGTAGTTGCAAAAGCAGCTAGGGGAGCTGGTAAGCCACCAGATAAGGTAGATGCTACTGATACTGTGCTCATTGGAGAAAAGTCAAATTCTCAAACTCCTCCTTTTCTTTTGACTTATGAGATGTACAATAAAAATCTGCACAATTTTTTGATTGATTCTGGAGCCTCCTCCAATATAATGCCTACTTCTGTCTATGCCAAATTGAATATAGAACCACAGAAATCGGCAGTTCATATCGTTCAATTGGATCACTCTAAATTTCAAGTTGTAGGATAAATCAATTCAGTTACTATCAGATTAGCTTCTGATCCTAGGATTGTCCAAAGAATTGATATTTTGATTGCTGATATTCCTGAATTCTATGGATTAATCTTAAGCAGGGACTGTTTTGTGAAACTTAATGGTTATATCTCAACTGATTATTCACATATGTGGCTTCCCTACAAAGGGAAACCAAATCAAATCAAAATTGAACGAGAAAAACATATGACGCATACTGTCACTGAATTCGAACAACCTAATGAGCCTGTGGCATTCAACAACAATATTCTTGGAGGTTATTCTGCTGAATCATTTCTTGGAAACTTCGAAGCTCCTCAATCACCTTTTTCTGTAAATACTTTTGTTTCTCAGATAGAAAATTTTTCACAATCTGATTCTTGCAGAATTGTAAATATTTCTGATGTAATTGTAGATAAGCCAATATATAAATCTTTATTTTGGTCGTTATATTTTGATGGATCGAAGTCTAGTGATGGAGATGGAGCTGGATGCATCTTAATTGATCCAGATGGGGAGAAAACCATGTTGTCATGTAGGTTAGAATTTGAGTGTACTAACAATACCGCAGAATAGGAAGCCTTGGTTCAAGGACTTTATAAAGCTATAGGGTTAGATGTTAAATACTTGAAAGTCTTCGGTGATTCCGAAATTTTCATAAAACAAGTTAGGAATACTATTCATTTCCTTTCAGGACATCTTAAACACTATCAAACCCTAGTACAAGATCTCACCACTCATTTTTTAGCATTCAATATTTCTCCTATTCCTAGGAATCAGAATACATCAGCTGACTTGTTAGCTAATGTTGCATCTAAACTCCTACTTGCTGAAGATTGCAGTCCTGATAGGTTTTCTGTAGAATTGATTTTTCGTCCATCTGTCCCAGATAATGTTACAAATTGGAGAGCATTCTATCATGATCAAGATATTTTAAATTTCATGACTTCAGAGAAATCATATGATGAGCAAATTATTGACGAAGATGATCATGATTTTCAAATTGCCTCAAAAGGTAATGAAAATCCCATTCCGAAATCTGTTGTTAAATTAGAAGATTTATATGACATTAAAGATAGATTCAAGAAAGTCACTAATGCTAAACTTCAAAGCTCTACTTTGAAGTTTGAATTAGTAAATCTTGGTTCTGATTCTAAACCTAAAAACGTTAACTTAGGACTCAATTTAACACCAGAGGAAAGGAATGCGTTCATTAAACTTCTGAACAAATATAAAAACGTTTTTGCTTGGAATTATGATGATTTAAAAACGTATAATACTTCGGTTATTCAACACACAATTTCAATGCTTCCTGATATTAAACCTGTTCAACAGAAGTTGAGAAAGATTCATCCAAATCTCGAAAGTCAAATCAAATCAGAACTTAATAAACTTTTAAAAGCCAAAATCATTTTTCCAGTCAGGCACTCCAATTGGGTTTCCAATATGGTACATGTAAGGAAGAAGAATGGTGATATAAGAATCTGTATTGATTTCAGAAATTTAAATAAGGCATGTTTAAAAGACAATTTCCCATTGCCAACCATGGAACAAATACTTCAAAAGGTAGCTGGTTCTGAACTTATGTCCTTTCTCGATGGATTTTCGGGCTATAATCAAGTTTTAGTTCATCCAGATGACAGATTGAAAACAACTTTCAGAACAAAATGGGGAACTTATGCTTATCAGAAAATGCCTTTTGGTCTAATAAATGTAGGAGCAAATTTTCAAAGACCCATGGACATAGCATTTAAAGGTCTAATCAATAAATCGGTTGTTGTCTATCTTGATGACATAACAGTATTTTCAAAAAAGAAAACCAATCATCTACATGATCTAAAGCAAATATTTGAAAGATGTAGAAGGTTTGGTATTTCCTTAAATCCAAAGAAATCTTTCTTTGCTTTGGATGAAGGAAAACTCTTGGGATTTGTTGTGTCAAAAGATGGTATATATATTGATCCAGATAGAGTGAAAGAAATTTTTGATATTTCTTTACCTCACAACAAAAAATCCATGCAATCATTTCTTGGACAGATCAATTTTGTTAAAAGATTCATTCCTGATTTTTCTTTTATTGTTTTACCTATGCAAAATATGATCAAGAAGAATTCAGTATTCAAATGGGGGCATAAAGAGAAAGAAGCCTTTGAGGAAATCAAACAAGCGATCATTAATGCACCGGCATTGAATACTCCGGATTTTTCTAAACATTTTACTTTGTATACTCTGGCCACCGAAACATCCTATGCAGCTGTTTTAACACAACTCAATGATCAAGAAATTGAAGCACCAATTTCTTTCTTTAGCTCAAATCTGCAAGGAGCTGAGCTTAATTATTCCGATGTTGAAAAACAAGCCTTTGCTGTGTTTAAATCAATCAAACATTTCAGACCTTTTCTCTTAAAAACACATACAAAAATCATTGTCCCATTCTCTGCAGTGAGGCAATTATTAATTCAAAAAGAAGTAGGAGAAAAGAGAGCTAACTAGGTAACAACCTTGCAAGAATATGATATTGATATTAAACCAGCTAAGATTGTTAGAGGACAAGGTTTTTGCAGATTATTGGCAGGAGCTCATAACATACCAGAAAATCAAGATTCAAATCAAGATATTCAAGTAAGTCATATAAGTGTTACAGATTCTGAATCTCAGTATGTTGATCTTATCTATTACTTGAAAAATGGGTATGCTCCTTCTAATCTCAACTATAAGAGTAAACGCGCTTTAAGGTTAAAGGCTATTAAATATGAGATCATTGATAATGTGTTATTCAGGAAAAATTATGATTCAATTTTATTAAGATGTCTTGAAAAGACTGAAGCCGAAAAGGTTTTGCAGGAATTGCATGATGGACCAGCAGGAGGTCATTTTGGAGGTGATACCACAGCTCACAAAATAATTCGTGCTGGTTATTACTGGCCTACCCTTTTTAAAGATACGCATGATTATGTAAGGAAATGCAGAATTTGTCAAACTGCAAGTGGAAGACAAAGGAAACCAGCTTTTCCTTTGCAACTAGTGACTATTGAGCAACCATTCAAACAATGGGGGCTTGACATTATTGGTGAGATAATACCTCATTCTTCCAAACAGCACAAGTACATCCTTACTGCAACTGATTACTTTACAAAATGGGTAGAAGCAATCCCATTAAAGGTAGCTAATTCTGATGCAATTATTGATTTCATAGATCAATTCATCATAACCAGGTTTGGTGTACCTAACGCTCTAGTCTTTGATAATGCATCTTACTTTTCTGGAAATAGTTTAATAGAATTTGCAGTCAAAATAGGTTTTAAATTAAAATATTCAGCAAATTATTATCCACAAAGTAATGCTTTGGCTGAATCCACTAACAAAAACCTTATCAAAATCATTAAAAGGACCGTTGATCAAAATCAAAAGAATTGGCACAAATATTTAATCTTTGCATTATGGGCTGATCGTATCACTGAAAAAGCTTCAATAGGGACTTCACCTTTCAATTTAGTTTATGGAAAAGAAGCTGTGATACCATCAAATTTAACTCTTCCATCATTAGCCCTCATGCAATTTATTGAGGAAAACCCTTCTTCATCCATTCAATTGAGATATGATCAAATCCTTAAACTAGAAGAAGATAGAGATAAAGAAAAAATTATTCATGAAAAACATCAACAACTTGTAAAATATTCTTTTGATGCAAGTTCTACTAGCTCAAAAATTTTGTCAATTGGTGATTTTGTTCTGAAATGGGATAAAGCACACGAAGAAAAAGGTAAACATACCAAGTTTCAGAAAATGTGGCTTGGACCATTTCAGATCGTTGAGAAGATAGGCTCAAATACATTCATACTCCAAAATCTAACAGGTAAGAGAGAATCTCTTCCTGTAAATGGGCTTATCTTGAAGAAATTCTTTTCATAAGGAGGTAACCCCTTCTTAAACTGTACATATTCCTTTCTGCAGAATTTTTGATTGTTTTTTGCAAATAAAGGTTGTTAATGAGTCTATAATTGACTATTTACTATTTAGGAAAATTTCTTAGGAAGAATATTATAAATATTTATTTTGTGTAAATAAGAATTTTTAAAGTAATGATCACAGTTTTTGAATAGTTTAAAATAAGATGTTAAACTTTGAAAGATTATTTCAATCATTTGCATGATCTTTTGAAAACTTGAGAAGAATGTAAATCATCATAAGTTTATTAAGCAGAGAAAGGTTATCTATCAAAGTAAAAAAAATTTCAAAGTTTTGAAACTCAAAAAACTCTGAAAATTGTCATCCATTGATTCTTAAGGATAAAACTATTTCACCCCATCCATTTAAGTTGTGATTTTTTAGAATGTAATTCTAAGAAATTATATGAAAATTTAAGAGATAAGAGGTTTCATTATGAGCCGACTTACCATGTTCATAAGAAGTAATGAAACTGACATTACCAATACTGCATACCAAAACAGGGTAATGGCTTATAAATATAAGACAAGGGGTCTCATCACGAGCCAGCTTGTTCAGTTTAATTATAACTAGTGAATGGCATTGTTATTAACTGACTACCAAACCAGAACAATGGCTCTTAAAATAAAAAATAAGTAAAAGACAAAAACATGAGATAATAAGTCTTATGAATTTATCTTTTAAAAAGTCATAATTTTAGTTGGATGGGACAATGAATGGTTAATGGTTTAAAGGTAACCCTGTCGAGACTATGAACGTTTGTAGGCAGCAGAGGCAATACCTATGGCAATAGAGTATATTATAAAACCAAAACTTGGAGAAATCCACTTACTTCATTATTAACACCAATCAAAGCTTGAGATAACCCAAAAATGTTTTTATTCTTAAGGGATTAGAAAGAAATTGTGAATGATTTTTTATTTCTTTTTCATAGTTACATTTTATTTGAATTATCCTAAGGTAGTTTTCATTATCTTTAAAAATCTTTACTTACTAAAGATATAGTGTTCATTTTATTTTTTCAGAGATAACTGTTTCTTTCAGTGAATCACCAATTGTTGTGACCAGCAACAACCCCCCTTTTATTTAATATTAGTAATAATACTAAATAAATGGGGACCCTTAGTTAAAAAATCCAAAAAATCAATTAGGATTTGTTTTCCTTTTCAAAATAAAACTTTCTATCATAAACTTAGAGAAATCCCTTAGAAAGAACATTAAGAAACACTTAAGTTTATGATAGATTACAATAAAATTGTTCTTTAAACAAAATAGCGCATCCATCGCAAAATGGTATATATCTTTTATGAAACTGAAAATGCGATTTTGCAATTTTGCGATAATGCGATCCCAAAAAGCCTATACAATAAACATATTGGTCGCAGATCACATAGTGCAGAAAACAGAAATGTTAAACGAATACCTTTTGCGCTATTTACAATTTTGCGCTTTTGCGAAATTTGCGATATGCGCTTTTGCGCTATTGCGCAATTTGCGCTTTTGCATTATTTTACATAACTGCGATGGTTTCATTTTGCAATATTGCCATATTGCGACATTGCGATATTGCGATATTACGCAGCAAATCGCAGATCGCAATGTCGCAGATTCATGTAAGCGCGTTGTTCAAAGGCAATATTCCCATATATCAATATCTGTTATGCGCTTTAATGATTGGATTAAATGATTGGATTGGCAATTAATGGTAAATGAGATTTGGTTTTGATTGAAAGTCATTTAACGTTAAAATAATATATTTCATCTGCCTTTGCATTTAAAATAGTCTCATCACCTTTCTCATGCCATTACTCTCATTTAACTCATAAAACGCAGGCACGAAGGAGAAAACGTCTATACAAAGCTTTCACAGAACATTATGGGTAAGAAGGAGAAGAGCTCAAATTCTGAAAACAAAGAAATGGCTTCACTATATGCAGACACCGCTTGCAATAAGGATGCCGGTATATCCACTTGGGAAGGAATGTATAATTTTTTGGAGGAAGAAAATCATGTGGTATTAAAAGTTACGGCTACAGCAGGTTCTAGTAATACGTCTGAAGCAACCCTAAAAGAACTGGCTTGTTCATTTCTGCATAGGATAGCGGCAAGGCCAAGGATTCTCCCATCCTCATCATATACTGGACATGTAGAATATACAGATAATCGATAGTTTCCGGGAGCTGCATACCCGTAACTCCAGCCAAAAGAGCTTATTGGGTCATTCACTACTAAGAGTTGAGACTAATGGCAAGTTGCCTAACCTCGTGCTACTTACAATAAACAATTCATGGAAGATTTTGCCGAGAGGCTCACGCAAATTTGCTCGAATGCACAAAGGAGGGACCAAAAGAAGGTGAACCATTGAAGAAAACAAACAAGGTATGCACAACATGTTCACTCTCACTTTCATTATTACTTACTATTGTTACGTTATGCATGCTTTTTGGAAAGCCTGACATAAATATGATCTTGCCTGAATGGCTCCCTTTGTTGAATGTGGCCGTTAATTCTACAATTGTAGATTAGGCCAAAATATTATCTGATGATTTGACCACTGCTATTTTTCACTACCGATCCAAACGAAGTGTTTCTCAGTGGATTTACCCACCTTTTTATTTATCTGCTTATGTCATGGACGCTATCTGTTATGTATCTAAATTCCCTGTGATGGGTTGGCAATGGACTATCCACGATCCTTTGCCTATTCATGTGTACCATAAAGAACTATGGGAGTCTAAGTTTTTCCCCCATTTTTACCAAATTTGTCATGGAATAATGCTGCCATTGTACGAAACATTGCATAATAAGGATGCCCCAAGGTTATCCCCAGAAACAGAGGTTGACATTCTCCCCGTCGCGAGATGGTTTGGAGAAGAATTGTTCACCTATATTAGGGTTTTTGGAAGTTATGCTTCTCCCCATGTGTTACCCCTATATGTCCCAGATAGGCTTGTAGCTCGGGAAATTGCTTATCAGACCTGTGGCCAGAGAGGTATAACAAAAGATTTAAAAGAGAAGAAAAAGGTAATTTGGCCACAATTTCCCGTAAAATGTGGAACATTTTCACTGTTTGATATTGGTCATGCATTTCAAGAGATAGGCAACATTACATGCCTACAACTCTTCAAATTTTCAAGAAGGTTATTCGACCCAAATGATATTGTTAAGAATTTTACCAATGCAATCAAAGTAAGGGAATTTTTCGGGGAACAGGATCCTTTTGATGATATGTTCCAAGCAAGAAATTCATTCAAAGAAGTTTTGAATTCAGCTCAAATGCAGTTATCTCCGGAAGAATTCCAGGAATTCAAACTTTACAGAGAAAGAAGACTAACTCCTATTCCTTTGGAAAATCTACGCTTAGAGCCCGCAATTGAAATACAACTTTTGAAATACAACTTTTGTTGAATGAAAAAGAAGAACAGATAAAAGTTCTACAACAGCAATTGCAACAGGTACAGGCCAATAATGAAGCACAGTTGAAACTTGAAGAGATACAACAACAACTTCAAGAAATGCAAATAGGACATCAAAAAAGCTTGGCTGATAAAGACAAACAAATACAGATTATCCAAGATTAGCATAAAGATGATCCTAAGCTTCCAGAATTCATTTCAGAAACTATCTCTTTAAACAATCAACTACTGCAACAAGAGGAAGTTTTCTGCCAAAAAATCTTGCAATGGAATTCTTTGTGCCAAGAGAGCGATAAAATCAAAAATCATGTCGTAGATTTACGAAATGATTATGATTTTCTTAATGAAAAGATCAATGATTATCTGGCATGGCAAAAGATAGAATAAGGCAGAAAAGCTGATGCACCCATTCTTAATGAAAACCATAAAGAAATATTGTTCAATAACTGGGATGCACAAATCAGAAGGGCAGAAAAGGCAGCAGAGGAGGTGGCTACAGCGGAAAACACTCTTACGAATTGTGTAAATGATAATTTACACAAAGCAAATTTAATTTCAGAAACTGTTCCAGGATATCTCCCACAAGCACATCAACTGCAAACAGAATGGAGGCAAAAGGCAGAAGAAAGAGAAAAATCTATCCAAGGGCTGACAAGATTAAATTGGGACTCATACTGGGCG
Organism: Pinus albicaulis; assembly: GCA_034641835.2. Lineage (NCBI taxonomy): Eukaryota > Viridiplantae > Streptophyta > Pinopsida > Pinales > Pinaceae > Pinus > Pinus albicaulis. Next base: position 1,441,696,212 of record CM076580.1, read on the forward strand.
TACTTGGTGAAGCCACACAGTCAACACAGTGCGCTTAATTGTATCATCAATGCTACAAAGAAGATTGCACCTACACTTGCCGACTCTGTCTTTTCAGGACAGTTGAATGCTGAAGTCGGTCAACCACATCTTCTCAAAACTATGCTAGATGTTTGCAAGTTTAAAGATCAAGTTCATAGATAGTTAGATTTAGTTTTAATTTTACTGTATTTTAGCCTAGGAAAAGGACGGTCATTGAACCGAATCCTCAATTTTTGTAATAGACTATTTTTAGATTTAGTTAAGTAGTATTTAAACCCTTCTCATGCATTTAGAGAAGGGTCCTAGATCTTAATATTTTTGACTTGGAGATTACATTTCTGTACTCCACTGTCTTATATATTTTTAAAAGGATCACATCTGGTGATTTTTATGCGGAATTATCTTTGAAGTGTTGCATTTCTGTACCTTGGAATTTGATTTTGCATCAGAGTTACTGGATTAGAGTATCACATTTCATTTGAAAATCTTCAAGATGAATAAGGTATTTCTATCTATTCACTGCTGATTTCTTTTGTCTTATGATATTCTCTTTAAAATTTGCTATCATTTATATATATTTTTCTTCACAACGCTTCTTTTTATATATCATTTCTGAGTATAATTGAAACGTTATCTTTCATAAGTATATATAGATGGTATACAATGATGAATGCAATATGCTAATACAACTCTGTTTAATTTCTTAAACATAGTTATCTTTATTTGTTTCTGCATATTTCAATTTAAATAATAATACATTTTCATGGTTATTGTTAAATTGGAACAATTTTAAGTTGTATTCACATATAATTACCCGGGTTAGTGTTAGAATTTCTTTATCAGTATTTAGTTTAAATTAGATAGTTTTATTTCAGTTAATTTAGTCCCATTTTCACCCATCCAAACCAACCCATTGACTTATAAGGAAACTGGTCCTTTAAATCCAGTCGGAGCCACCATACCAAACGGAAAAGGAGCTGTCCTAAGGTCCCGACCGGGTGGTTTTCCCCAATGTTTGAAGCAGAGATTTTCTAGGCTTCAACAGAACCATAGGCTCTGTAATTTTTCATGTAAAAGTATCCCTAGGCTTGTTCCTTAGCTTTGAATCCAATTTATAACCCTCCAAAGTTCAAATTTTTAACATACATCCATATTGCCTCTCGATTTTCTTAACCTGTTTTGCTATGGTCAGGGATCTGGAGCATTTTTTCCATTCTCTTGGGGCTGAGTGAGTTGAGGAGGATTATCACAATGGCCATGGCAACCAAAATGTCAGACCCTTTTGAGCATATAAGCCTATTATTCAGGTTTTATGGTCGTGCTCCTTTATTATATTAAATGGCCTCCCAAACTCATTAAATGCCAACACAATCCCTGCAAATAGTAACAAAATACATCAGTGATATTAAATACTAAGCATACAAGAGTGGCTACAAAAAAGTATTGTATTTTGAACCAGTGGTGCATGTACTCCTCTCTTTGTAAAACACTAAATGTGGAATAGAAATGCATACTGTAACACTGAATGTGGAATGCAAATGCATTGAAGTTAAAAATTGAAAATACTTTGGCATCATTTTGAAATTCTCTGAAATCTAGTTTTCGCTACCGCCTTGTGAAAAGAAAATATATATGAAGGGAGGGGATCTGCAAAGAAAAAATAAAGCTTAAAATTTTCAAAAATGTTAAATTTTTTCTTCTTCTTGACAAACAATAGATACAATATTTTATTTTCACTTACAATATTTTATTTTATTTTAGTTACATTAGCACGTGTCTAGCGACAATTAAAATGACTAACATAAACAACTTATTCATATTATTGTGGTACTTGTTAGGTAGTTGTGTTTTCGTTCCTAGACTAAATTAGTTATTCACTTTAGTAATTTTTAGTTGTATTACTTATTAGCTATTCATATCTTTTAACCCGTGATTAAATTAGTCATTTATGTAAGTAATTTTTAGTTGAGTCACTTAAGATTGTTCATTTTTAGTAGTATTTCACCTGAAAAAGCTACGATGAATAACGTTTTCAGTCACCTAGTTACTAATTTCATCATTTTCTATTCTTTATAGAGTAGTTGTAGCATCTTTTTATATTTCTTTTATTTCTAGAAATTCCTCTAATTAGTACTTAGGCATTGATATTTCTTTTGTTGCAACTCTAAATTTTTATTGTTGTAACTATGGAATTTCATATTGTTGCAACTTTGCATCATATGTTTACTACTATAACTCATTTATTAACTTTGTTATGGTTACAAAATTATCCTTGTAGTGTTATCCAGACAACAATATGTGACATAGATCACTGTTACAACTCCTATTGCTACAACTCCATGTTAACACTATAATAACCTATTTTCCATAATTATCATTATTCTATTTTCAATCTTATTATTCTATTTACCACATCTAGTTTATAGTCCTATTTCCTTTAATAACAAAGTGTGGTTAGATGGTTTGTGATTTACTGCAATACACTACACATGCAATTGCATTTTTATTATAACTACCAATATAATCTTAATGTTGGAAAAAAACACCATAGATTCCTGTGTGATTTAATTCCTACAAAGTGTGATATTTTCTTTCTTACAAGTGTGAAATTTACATTCCTACAAGCATGACATTTACTTTCCTGCAGGTGTTCTCTTTATGTTATTTCAAACCGTTGATTGGATTGTAAGTAGATTTAACTCATTGACTAGTAAAATCACCTCAATACCTTGTATCTTGACACTCATTTAGATTACTACGACTATAGATTGTACTGGCACAAATGCCACATGCAATTTCACAAGTTCCATACAAACCCTGGATTGACAATTAAATGTACTATATTTCAGTTGTCATTTTGAAAAATTAGAAAGGTAATTGAAAGGAATGTCACTTGTTGTTTCCCCTAGTTGTGATGTCTTTCGACCGGAGGTCTCCATCTAGGTCTTTCTTATTCATCCTCCCTCCCTTGACATTTCTCTTTACTTCATAGGTTTTATCAGACAAGGACAAAATCACCCTAAACCACTCTATCATAGACCTTCCTCTATAGGATAACTTCTCCTTTTTATTTGATATCCATTTCCTACATCCACTTTTTTTGGGCCTCGTTTATTCGACCAATATTCTTCTCCTCTCAACTATGATGACATGAAAATATACTTGTTTCAATAGAGGGAGTTGTGGTCATGGAAATGTCGATAGTCTTAGGGCTTGATTTAGCAAAATTTTCATCTCACCTTTACCATATTCACACTTCACCTTTAATTTAATCAAATATTTAAGAGATTAAAGATAGGGTATGCCACGAAAGATAAAATACAATGGATTTTGAGATTTTGGACAACATGGTTGCTTGGATTCTAGATACTGGAAACACTAGAGGATGTCAAAACCACTGTATCCATATGATTAACCTTTATTGGAATGTTAAGCTTCTACTTGGGAAGGTTCTCCTAGACAAACGTGAAGCACATTATTTCCTTCTACATAATCTTGAGGAGTTAAAGTAGTTACTCTTGGATTTCGAGGGCCATTTAGCTCGATTAGAGATCAGGTTGCCTCTAGGATCTCCAATTCCTCCAGTCAATAAAGGAGAAGATCAACCTATCAATTCAGATAGTTCATTCTCTTCTTGATGCTCAAGTTTTTCATTAATTTTATTATGTTTAAGTTGTTAAGAATATCTATCACCATGCTTGATTCTTTAAGGAATTACTTCTCCACGAGATGGACAAATATTTTTATTTTCGACAAAATTGAGTCTAATTTAGTTATGTAGTCTAGTGGAATCGATTATATTTTGATACCTTTAATTGCTAGTTCCCCACTTGGGGAGTAGCAAAGTTTGCTAGACATTTTAAATTATGGGTATGGTTATCCTCTGTGATTATTTTAGACTATAGATCAATTAATATTTCTCTTTGGTCCAATTTCCCTTGTGATAGACCAGAGACAACCAAAAATTATAACCATCTCTAATTTATTTTGAATTATTATTTGAATCAATAAAACTAAATAAAAAAATATAATTAAGCCAAGATATAAAGATCTCCCTATTTTAAATAAAGTAAAATTTAAGTAAACTTTTCTTCAAAATGAACTTTCATAATTGATTAAAAACATTCACACTTGTCAACATCATGAAAGAGTAGATGGTGGAGGATTGAAGGTGTGTATTTATGTAACTTTAGCCTCACAATCCACCCTTTGGATGATGCATGGTGATGGGTTGAAAATGCACACTTATATTTGTGTTGCATACCTTTAATCCCTCAAAGTATTCACCCAACCCATATACATAATTCCTATGCTATGGCATGAATTTTTTAATAAACACAATAATTACTATGTGGAAGCTAATCTCTACTTTGAAAATATAAATTTATCATTTCTCTTTATAAATTGGTTAATAATAATTTAGTTCGATTCTTAAGCTTGGATTCAATAATTAACCATTTGACCGGGAATAAATTAAAATAAGCAAATACTAAGTTAGTATATGGAAATCACGCATAATAAATTGTAAAAAATGATTTTCATAATCTTACAAATCCATGTGCAAGTGAATACACAAACATCTTTTATTAAGTACATAGATTTTCATAGTCTTATAGATTCATGTGCAAGTGCATACATAAACCTGTTTTATTTTGTATGATCTGATTTGAAAATATACACAATAATAACAATAGTAACTAATACTAGGTAAACATAATATTTAATTTAATATACCATGTTAAGAAATTCATGTGACATTACATAATCCAAAAATATTCCTTTTCATTATGAAATTGCATTCAATTTCATTTTGAATATGAAACTTTGATTCGTTGGACAAATACAATGGAATGAATCAATTTCTTTAATGTTTCTTTGGACTAGTATAACATAATTTGTTTTTTTTTTTAATTTTTGCTTCGGACTAATATAATATTAGTATATTTGGGAAAATATAATGTAAATTACAGAATCAATATTTTTGAAAGTCAAGATTTTTTAAAAGCTACTTTGAACTAACTTTGAAAGTCCATGTGTAAAGTAAAAAATATTTTTGAAAGTCAATATTTTTTGAAGTTACTTTAGAGAATTAGAAATGAAAACATATTAGAAATTTTGAAATGTCATTTTTGTATTTTTGGCTTTTTGAGATAATAAGATTTTAAAATGAATTAATACAAAAGTAACACTTAAAAACTATATTTTTCTAGTTTGCATTTCATATTTGGAATGGACTAATATGATATCAAATAATTAAATATTGATACGAAATAATTAAATATTAGATCAAAATGCAATTTTCTTTGTAAAACAGTAATGAGCATTGTGATTAGCATGGAATAAGTGTATTTGTTTTTTAACCTCTAAAATTCCAACCATGACTTAGGAAACATTACCTAGGTAATATGCTTTATCTCATTGATCGAAATGGGCATTCAAATTGTTGTTGTTTGAATAATATAAGTTTTTGAAGTTCCAAGGTAGCTAAAGGCTGAGCAATTTCCGTTTAATAAATAATTAAATATTAATTCAAAAATGCAATTTTTGTAAACATTAATACATTGTGATTAGCATGGAATAAGTGTATTTGTTTTTTAACCTCTAAAATTCCAACCATGACTTAGGAAACATTACCTAGGTAATATGCTTTATCTCATTGATCGAAATGGGCATTCAAATTGTTGTTGTTTGAATAATATAAGTTTTTGAAGTTCCAAGGTGGCATACATATTGGAGTAATTACTGCTTTGTGGTAGCGTGGTACCAAATGAAGGTTATGGTAACTTCAAAATAATCATATTGAGGTATGATGCTTTAGGTGAGTGGATGAAAAATCGAATAAAAGTATTTGTAGTTTCAAAGTGATTATATGGCTATAGTTATGGCTTTGTGATAGAATGGTGCATTAGGTGAATGGAAGAAAAATAAAATCTGATTATTGAGAAACATTATCAATAAAATTTTACAAACATTTCAATTAGAATATTGCATTAGATGAATGGAAAAAAAATAAAATGTAATTATTGAAAAATACGATCAATAAAATTTTATTAACATTTCAATTTCAATTATATAAGACTGAGTAAATTTTATAGGACTGATCAAGCATAAATTAAAAGTGTAGTTAAAATGATATAAATTAAAATATAATTAAAAATATAATTTAAAATCACTACACCTTGAATGATTGATATATTTTATATTTTAATTATACATATATATATATTTATCAATTTTACAAAAAATATAATAAAAAGTTGATAAAATTATAAATTTAAATATTTTTTTTTCTAAGTGTAACTAAATCTATTATGTATAAGGAAACTAGTACAATGCATACACAGTGTCAGCTGTGGAAGCCTGAACACTGTGTATAAACGTCAAGCTTATCACCGAGTGCTTAGACTGCCCATATCGGGAAACCAGTCCTTTTAAACAATAAGTCTTAACCGCCCGCGTACGGGAAACCGGTTTGAAAAACTTAGAAACTGTAAAAGCATAGAAATAAAAACAACTGTTTTTGGACCACTGTGTGAGCTGGTCGTCCCAACAACAGAAACTGTCACAAACTATGAAACTGAACCAAAAAACCTGGAGCGCAGTGCTGAAGCTAGTCATGCGTCGGGGACGGGGGTTCTTCAATGATTCTGCAGCCAAAATATTCTCGACTGTCCTCCTCGCCAGGGTCACCTGTGTCCTTGCTCCCTTGAGATCCTTCCACATTTATCTGCTGCTCCTGAGGTCCGAGAGGAGAGGAGGCCGGCACCGCAGCGCTTATGGTTCCAGAAGCTGGAGAGAAGAAAGCAGAGGCCGTAGAAGGGGGAGGGTAATTGGGAATTTCCTCCCTCAGAGTGACGGAGATGAGGGCCGTGAGGACAGCATTGGAAGTGGTGGGATAAAACTTAAGTTCCGCATGCTGCGAGGATTGTCTGAAGGTAGGGCGAAGAGGTGCAGGGGGGACAGCCCGGGAAGAAGTGCCACCATGAACAGCAGCCTGAGAGGGAGGGGGTAAGGTGGCAGCTCCAGGAGCTGAAGCTGAAACGCCAACACGTCGACGCCCTCGACCTTTGCCACCGCGCGAAGTCAGAGAAGGGTCCGGAGAATCATCAGAAGGAAAATTGCTAGGAGGAGGCCGACTGTCACCTCGGCTGAGGCCACGTCGGGCCCTCATTCTTTCACGGAGACGCGGCATTTCCAAACCAAAACCACAGGGGCGAGGGGGAGCGAGAGGTAAAACAGTATGGTCCAGGGGAGTAGAGAAATTGACAGCAGGAGTAGCGAGACAGAGAAGACCCGGAGAGGCGGGGGAAACAGGCGGGGGTTCACGACGCTGGAGCGCACCACCTCTGAACAGAAAATTAAAATGACAGTGGGGGCTTTGAGTATAATGGATACCTGGAACCGGCTCGATGCAGGCCTGCAAGGAACAGCGCCGCCCTGTCGACGTTTTCTCGTTGGCCTCAAGCGAACCAGAGCTGCAAATTCCGAACAACGGGGTAGGCGCGCTCACCGCACCAGAGGCCTTATCTGCATCGTTCAACTGAGCCATCGAAGAATGCAACACCGCCATAACCTCCTTCAGATTGAGCCGACCAAGGTGGGTTGATATCGCGCGATCGAATTCATTAATTGCAGAGTTATTACATATGCCGGGAGCCATGTGGGCTGCCCAAGCTCTTTCCATGGGGAAATGCGCGGGGTTGCGCTCCCCCATCGGAACTTTAATCAGCCGGATCCGACATTATAAATTTAAATATTGAATCTATACCATATAAGTATTTTAAAATTTATTAAAACATTGAATTTATTACATTAAAACAAAATTAAATAAATAAAATTTACAATTTCATTAATAATTATATAACTAAATTTTAATTATAATTAATAAAAAAATTCAAAAGTTCAAACATTTAAATTTATTTTAAGTAAAATATTAAAAAAAATTAAATAAAGATTTTAAATGCTTCTCTTTACACAATGATACATCATAATGTTTTCCTATAATTAAGAGAATGAGTATACTTAATATTGCATTTTTATATTGCAATGTTTTTTCCAGCAACATAATTTATTTAAATATAAATAATATATACTTTCTATATTTATTACATATAAGTGCCAACAACAACTGGTAGTTAGCTTAGTTGACCAACATAAAGTTATTATAGGGAATGATAGCTTGATCACCTTATGTGCATACCGTAGGGGTATATTTATTACATAGAAGTGCCAAGAACTAGTGGTTGGCTTAGTTGACCAACATAAAGTTATTATAGGGAATGATAGCTTGATCACCTTATGTGCATACCGTAGGGGGTAGAATCAAAATTTGATGCTCATTTTTTCTTATTTTAAATTTGAAATGTTGTGCATAGAGGAAATTTAGTACCACGTATAACGATGAAAGAATTTGAAGCAAATATGGTTGATAGGATTTTTTTGTTGTTTTTTTTTTTAAACTTGCGTAGGTGGTAAGAAATTTGAAAATTATATATATGAGTAATAATATTATTTGAAATTAATTTATAGGAACAGTTTATTGGGCGTTTGTATTGTTATAAAGTATTGGGTAAATGACAAAATTTGAAGTCCAATTTTTTTTTTTTAATGTTAATAAAAAAAAATTGTTATTTGAAATTATTTTTTCATCATACAAAATGTTTTTCTATAAAATAAAGAAATGAAAATTTACCATACATATATATATAATTATATAATTTTAACAATTTAAAATGTTATTTTTATTTTTTATTTTTTATTTTTTACATTTATTTTCTGCTACTACATATATTTTGAAAATTATTTATAAGAATAATAAGCCTTTTTAAATCATTTTTCTTCATTTCATCAATGATCTCAATTAATCTCAATTGTGTCACTATATCACTTGAGTAATCAACTTACAAAAGCAGTTTTAGCAGTGGAACCCACTTTGGAGAATTAGGATTAGAAAGATTTCAAGGTCAATTTGAGGCCTTAAACACTATTTTTTTGGGCAACCACTTGTTGCTCACTTAAGTGCTACCCATCCAACACTATTGTACATTTGAATATCTTTCTAACGATGCAAGAATCATTTCAATTAGAGTTTGGATTGAAAAGTTATACCTCTCAAAAGTTAACCTAATGTGATTGACTGCCATAGTTTAAGAGGATGCCCCTTCAACCCCTGTTTCTCATCAAAAAGGGGCTAGCCATGTGGAAACTATGAAGAAGAATCTAGAAGATTTGAGTTGTTACTCATATTCAGGATTGAGTGAGTTAAATTTATCCCCTAGTTGGTTGTAAAGCTATGTAAAAACCAAGCCACTAGGAAGAAAAACAGTCTCATTCTATTCAAGTGCATTTTGTTCCATAGCTGAGTAGAATAGTTGAGAGTGCATAAAGAGAGAGAATAACATAGATGGTTTCTTTTTCTTTTCTGTAGCAGCCCACCAACCACAGGTCCTAGTCCTTTGAATTTACACTATTTCCATTCGAAGAAAGAGAGAGTAGAGTATCCTCACCTTCCAACTAGATTTTCTTGTGAAAGGGTCTCCTAGGTCATATCTTGGTATTATTGTCATTTGTTAGTGATTGTTTTATCTATTCTCTATTTTGTACATTATATATATTGCATGCATAAGAAAAAAATAATAATTTAATAATTCCATAAAATGTAATGAAAATTAAACCTCATAGAATATATTTCATATTTCAATATATTTGTATTAGATCTATTTTGACAAACTATATAGTGGAATATCCATGATAGTTTATAGATAATCAATACTCATAACTGAGGAAGCCACGTCTAGTAAAATATTTTTTTCCCATAAAAAAGTTTTCAAATTCTTACCCCCCAAACACATATAATTATATATATATATATTTTAATTTCTTACATTTTTTTTCTACATGTTTATTAAAAATCCCACTTTAAATCATTGACTAAATGCTACATTTATATCTATGTTTACACTATTTTCTATTTCTTTTTCATCAAATAAATCCTTGAACATTTGTTATATTTTAGGAATGTTGTTACGATTAACACTTTAACTCTATAAAAATGTTCAAAGTGTCACACCTTGGTATTGATTCCCATATTAACAATGTATACTTGTAAATGTGATAAATGACTAAGGTCCAAGAAATATAATATGTAAACATTATACATTAAAAATAAAACAAAACACCATCATTGACTATAAAATAGATAAGGACATAGTTATGGCCAGTTTCTAATTCCACAAGGGAAGGGTGGGCAAAAGGGGGTTTTGTGAGGATCCAACATGCATAGAGTCTTACACCACCTTTATAAATTATTTGTTCATTAAATAATTACCTCATATAACTTATTAAAAATATACCATTTAATGCATGTGAGAGGTTGGTAAAATAATCGTCTCACCTGGTTATTCAAGCATGGGCTAAGTACTATCATGATAATTATTTTATCATTGAATACATGTGAGTGATGGGTGAATCATCTCATATAGTTGTGATAGAAAGGTCAAGGTACAACCAACGTGGGGATTTATGAGAGTCCAAAATGCATGTAAGAAGAAAGAAACTAAAAATTTAAGAAGAGGAATAGAGTATAGTTTTCATAGCAAAGAAGAGGGGAAAACAATTTTGTATGTGGGGAAAAGGAGGCATCCATTGCTATGTATGGAAACTATTTTAGAGATAATATTTATAATAAAAGGTGGGATATCATGTCTAATAAGAGCTCCTATAGAGAAATTACACAAAAGCCCATGTAATGGCTATAATGAGCACTTCTATTACAACTAGATTTCCTAGAGCCCCTAGCTAAGAGATTGATCCAAAGTTATGCATGAACTCAATAGAATACAAATATAAACATAAACACATAGATCCAACAAAAATAAGATTTCATTTCATTAATATCAAATAACTGAAATATGCTTACATACAAAATGTAAATAAATTAACTCGGGCGATGGTAGCTTATCTCTGAGAAGAGATGTGGTGGTTGCATGCCTATAAACTATGTTACAATGAGGCTCAAAGGCATATTTATTATTGAGAAGCAATGAAAAAACCTAAACATCCAAAAACCTAACCCTAGGAGATGAACCGCCAAACTTTGGGCCCTGTTGAGGTAAATTGGTACATCAACTTCCCGGGGTCGTAACTTTTGCATATAATCTTCGTTTGACGTGCACAATACCTTGATAGAAATATCTATCCGAGGACTACAAATTTCGAATGAAAACATGATTCAATGTCTAAATTTTTCCTATTTTCTAAAAAACCATCGTTTAGGGCCTCAAAACGGCTTCGGTAGTTCACGACCCAAAAAGCTGCCAAAAATAGTAAAATGTGCTCCAATTAAGGAAAATGAAAAACTGAAAGAAAAAATGGTGGGGGTCGAAGTGGAACAAGTGAGTGGACACCAATATCCACCTAGATCCTCCTTAGGAATTAATGGTCCCCATTGCATATAAAAACTTCATGAGGTGAGAAAATTTATGTTGAGCTTGGTCCCTGGTGAACCACTTTCCCTAGTGACGAAGTTAGGTTTCTTTTACAACTCGATATATATGGATACTATATTAAAGAGTTTTCTTGATATGTGTGTCCATGATCCAATCAATTGTGGTCTGTTGCGTGCAATCTGGGTTTAACTCTGTTGGTGTGAGTTGTTTTGCAATGTTGGATGCAGTGTCCATTAATGGTGGAAGGTATAGTTGAAGATGATCCACATTGAACCCTGGGTGCAGACCAAGGAGTGGTGGAATGATGAGCTCGAAGGAACTGTCCCCTACAACCTTGGTGATGGTTTACAACCCATAACGGAGTGGGCGAAGCTTGCAGTGGGGCCTTGTGAGGCGCTCCTTCTGCAAATGTATCCAAACTTTGTCGCCTAGATGGAACTTGTGCGGCACCCGATGCCAATCATGTTTTTTCTTGTACTTAGCATTGGATCTATATAATAGGTCATGGAAATTCTAGCGGACGTGTTGGATGCACTCAATGAATTTTTTCTCCCTGTCAACTTCATACTGGACATGAGCTGAATTTTCTTGAGTGGCTGCAAATGGTATGGCCACATGAATGGGGCATAAGGGATGGAATCCCAACCCCACGTGAAAGGGGATGTGTCCAGTTGAGCTATGGAGAGATTGATTTTATATGTGATGGACATAGGGGAGGATTTAATCCCATGTGTGTGGATGCTTCGAGTTGTACATGCGAAGAATATGTATGATCATCCTATTGACGACCTTTATTTGGCCATCAATTTGGGGGTGGCTTTGGGGGTGGAAAGCCATGGAATTAGTGAGCTTGGTATCCATCATCGACCAAAGTCTTGACAAAAATTTTATTAGGAACCTATTATCTCAATATGAGATAATGGATTATGGGATCCCAAAGTGTACCCACACTCGTTGAAATAAGGGCTTTGCAGTGGCTTATGCTGTGATACTTTCCTTGCAGGCCACCAGAATGGTCATCTTAGAGAATCTGTCAATGACCACAAAAATGTAGTTGTTGCCATGCTTCGTAGAAGGAAGGCCCGAAATGTAATCCATGGACATGGATTCCCAAGATTGAATAGGAGTAGGTAGTAGAGTAAATAGGCCTTGATTCTTGATGGTCGATGTGGCAATGGTGCAGGTTCGATCAATAGAAATGCTTCTGTAGCATTGCCACTATTTTCTCTACCATGAAATGTCCAACAACCCGACTGTAGTGTTCTTCCCAAATCATATTGGCACACTTTCTTGAAGGAACACAAAGGTGTCCAAGGTGGCATAAAAATGCATCCTCGAGGTAAAAAATTGGAACTCTCTTTCCTTCCAGGAGTGTATGGTATTTGTTTCTGAATTCTAGATCGCTCTTGTAGAGATGCGGCCACCCCGAATTCTCGTTCCCACAAGATTTGAGCATAGTGGTCACCTCTATGATCGAAATTCAGCTGAGGTAGTATGCAACATTGTTGGTGCTTCCATTCTTGTAATTAATGTTTAAATCAACATTAATTATGTGGACCATTTCTGATGGAGATCATTCTGAAACTTCCCTTGTGTATGTATGAACTGTAGGGATCGGTGGTCTGTGTGGATGACTGTTCCTTCCCCATAATTTATTTCTTCCATTTTTAACAGGCCTACACAATAGAATAAACCTCTTTTCATAGGTGGGATAGTTTCAGACCGTGTTTAAAAGTGTCTCATTGTGATATGTCACTGGATTCCCATGCTGAGTAAGAATTGCACCAATAGCTTAGTTGGAGGCATCTATCTCAATCTTAAATGGTTGCTGTAGGTTTGGTAATGTGAGCACTAGTGTATAGTAGAGGCGATGCTTCAACTCGATAAATGCCTGTTGTTAGGATTTATACCAAAATAAATTTTCTTTCTCTCCTCCCTTGGTGAATTGACTAAAGGCCAAGTGATATGAGAGAACCCCAACATGAACCTGCAGTAGAAGGTGGCAAGATCCAGAAAGCTGCGGAGCTATGGTTTTTTTGGTAAATTAGACTAATTCTATTAGAAAAGCTTATGGTACAAGATGGATTACAAAAAGTAGAGGCTAGAAAGAAGGGTAACTAGAAATGATGAACAGTCAACCTTGGTCCCGTTAATTAGCCAAGAGAGAAGGAAAGAGAGCCCAAAATATGAACATGGGAGCTAAAAATACAAATACAAGAGTCTACTAAGAGTGGGTAGAGTCCTTAGTATGAAATTGCTTTCCCTTCTTTTTTGAAACTCTTACCCAGCCATCCTGGGGTGGATGGGATAGAGCCACTTGGAAATTGTTGGTGACTAAAGGAGTAAGCTCCTTATCTGAGTCTGAGGAGGAGGTTTCATGAGAATGTTTCTGAGTGCTCGAAGGACCTTTGGGCCCTCCAGGGTCTGCGGAGGTCATGTCTATCTCATGCTTTTCCTCTTCCTCATTTGCTTCAATCTCTTCCTCATCCGAGTTGGAGGAGTTGATATCATCCATGGGTGGTGGTACACATGGTATCCAACTTTTGGAGTTTGATTTTTGGTCGCTCTTCTTCTTTTGGGCATGGAATGAGGACCAGGAGTTCTAAAGGTGCCCTATTTGATAACAGTGACGTCATCGGAAGGCAGTGTTCTCATAATCCAGGGTCTGAGTCCAATGGAAGTCTCCCACTTTGAGAATGATTTTATCAGGCAAGCCTTTGCTGATATCTATTTCAGCACATATTTTTCCAAAGGTGTATATGCCTAATCCCCCCCGGAGGTCTCCATTGCCAAGAAGCGTCCTTGGGTGTTTCTGATTCCTTGAAAGATGAAGAAGTACCAAAGATGGGGAGGTAAGTTAGGAAGCCTGACCCAAATAGGAAGCTTGGTGATGACGACTATAGAGGGGTCAAAGTCTGGGAACCATGGTGTGAGGAATAACCTTGCTTTTCCCCAAAACTAGGGCCCCTCTATGAAGGCTTTTTGATAATCCTCGCTAAAAGCGAACAAAACTATGAAGAAACCCTTTGAGTAGAAGAAAACCTTGCTGTTATTGGTCCAAGTGGAGTGAATCCATTGGTAGAGATCTACTGAGTGAGGCCATAATCCATTGAATCGACGAATGATGGCCTTTGCTGCATATAGTTGAGATTGGTTATCAAGTGATGGATGGGAGATTTAAATAGCCGAAATGTCCTCTGCTTTATCCACTAGGAATGGCTTGGGAGCCTCAGGGGACTGGGAAGCTTTCTTGGGATGTTGTGCATGGACATCATCATTGTATGAGAATGCTTGAGAAGAGGATGGCTACCTGGAAGCCCCTCTGCGCAGTCATAGGATTAAAACAAAAAAAGAATTTTTATTTATATTGTAAAAAGAGAGAAGAAGAGAGTTCTCAAGCTGCTTACCCCCATAAAGAAATCGTTGTAGGGAATAATGGATGCCCAACTTGAGTTCGAGGACTTGTACAAGGCTCTGCACGAGATCTACAGATCTAACCCAACAAAGTAGGGATTTGCCATTGAGAAGAGAAATATGGATTTGGAAGGAGAGTGAACTACCTTGACCCTTGGACCCTGGGGGTGTTCCCTGGAGCGAAGGAGCGATGAAAAGGTAGGGTGCGCCAAAGATGGCTGCATGTCGACTACTGTCTCGGCTGGTTCCATGATGAGATGGAAGCTCCCCTGAACTTTGAGTGCCTAGATCCGTATGGCTTTGCAGAGGCGATTTAGTTGCAATAGGAAGCGTAGCACAGGTTCTTTCACCTATCGATTCAGAGGTGTTGCTGTAGCATTTGTAGTTGAATACTTCATGGCAGCTCTGGATCTAACCTCTAGCTATGAGGTCGAGTGCCACAACACCATATCTGGTCCCTAAGCCCGCTAACTTCGCCCCTGTGGAGCACTGTGGATGCTTGACGACGACAATGGGTTGAGCTGCGCAGCCGCATGCGCAAGCCCTGCCGTGATTGGGATCACCATTTTCTCTACAGGAAGGTTCATGTTGCCGGATCAAGGATTGTATCTGAGTGTTGTGATCAATCGACGCAAAAACTGGTCTATACGCAGGGATTGCGAGCGCAACGACTGCATGATTTCGTAGACCTGCGCCGACCTGCTCATTGTGAGTGGCCGTTGCCCTGTCTGTGACTAAGAGTGCGTTGTATTCTTTGAGTGAAACGCCTGCAGTATTTGCCTTTTTTGCAAAGCAACTGCTTTCCTGTCTGTTCTGCAGCGTGGTGTGAGATGAGTTGTAGGCGAGCTTGGTATCTAGCTCCATGAGCCACAGGGCCGAGCATGAGTGTGACAGCGGCGATGGAGGGGAGAGAGGCGCCTGCGTGAACCCTAGCGAGCATCTTGGCTATTTCCCATCTCGAGCTCTATCGTGGGTTCACTTCAGAGCTATGTTAGCGTGGTTGTGGCTGGTCAATCCCTAATGAATTATATATTTGATGGGTCCACATGCACACCCTGCTCATCCATGATGTACCTCATATATTGAACCTGGGTCATTCCAAAAGTTCATTTCTCCAAATTAGCACAAAAATTGTGTTGCCGCAGTGTTTGGAGGACCTGTCGAATGTGGTGGAGGTGCTCTTCCCAAATCTGGTTGAAGATCAGGAGGTCATCGAAATACACCACCACGAATGAGTTGGTGATGGGTCTCAAGATTTAATTCATCAGCCTCATGAATGTTGCGGTGGAATTCATCAAACTGAAAGGCATGAACAACCATTCGAAAAGTCCCTCCTTAGATTTGAAAGCAGTCTTCCACACATTAGAGGATTTTATTGGTACCTGGTGAAAACTGGACTTCAATTCAATCTTGTTGAAATATTTGTCCCCCTTCAGCTAGTCTAGAAGGTCATCAATCTGTGGGATCAGATACCTATTCTAGACATTGATCTTGTTCAACGTTCGATATTCAATACATAGTCTCCAAGTCTTGTCCTTCTTTTGCACCAACACGATCAGGCTCCCACAGGGTGATGAACTTGGCCTGATGTGCCCTTTCTGTAGAAGCTCTTGAATATTCCTTTTGATTTAATCGATCTCAAAAACAAAGCGTCAATATATCGTTCCATTGGGTAACGACGTGGTTAGGGTTAGATCGATGGAGTTATTTACCTGACATTATAGCGGTACTCCTACGAGTGAGGTAAAAAATGTCCCTGTAATCCTCCATGACATTGTCCGTCTGTTGTTGTCGTGCGGAGGAGCCTTTTCATTAGGGGAATTTTGAGGTGTAAAATGGGCCTCCTAAGAAAAATGTACTACCAAAATAAACTTTATAAGAACCAATAGGATTCAAGATGATGGTGTCAACCATGGGGGACGATTCACCATTTTTTAAGTAAAAGGGTGAAAATATTAAAAAATAATAAAATAATAAAACTACTATTTCAACTCGTATTTTCAACTTATCTCCTAAATTTTTTACTCAAATTTTGAGTGGGAGTACTTGTTGGATTCTCATCCAAGGAGTACCCATGCTGCATACTTTTGATGGATCCTGCTACACGAAAAATTATAAATACATGAAAAAACGTGATTGCAATCATGGGTACTCCTTGGATGGGGAATTAAATTATGCAACCAACGAGTACTCCCACTCAAAATTTGAGTAAAAAATTTGGGAGATAAGTTGAAAATACTAGTTGAAAAAGTAGTTTTTTCTTTTTTCCCTCTAAAATTTGATGATGTAATCAAATCTTATTTTATTATTTCTACTATTATTTTATAATTTTATTAGGAGGCCCATTTTAGACCTCAAAATTCCCCTAAAGCTGGAGGTCATGGCCACAATATTCTTCTTTCACTAAGGGTGAATAATAAGGAAAAAAAATTCCCGGTTTTGGAAATGATCTTACTACATTGCTTCACAGTGATCAAAGAGATGGCGGTAGGCAGTGCTACCTCTGGTATCCTGTAAAACTTATTTTCCAAAGTAATAATAACAGTGCGAGGCCTAGATTCATACACAACATTCCATTTATAGAAATTTGGTTGGCCTAATAACAAATCACAAACTTCAATAGGAGCAACATCACACAATACCTCGTATGTGAAGGGCTTGATGCTGTAGGGGTGGCGAGACTACTAGCTGACGCGAAGATCTCTTGCTTGGTGAAGCTACTCGATGGTGTATGGCTAGGGGTGTCTTGTGGTCGTTAGTCCCAACCGCTTCACAACCTCTACTGAAATGATGTTCTTTTGGGTCCTGTTTTCGACAATGAACTATAGTAGAGAACCCTTCACCCACATCTGTGAGTTGAAGAGGTGCTCCACCTCCTCTGGATCTTGGTGGTGGAAATGGTGGCACTATGTTCTGCATCAATAATATGATTCCTTTTGTCATTCCCATTTTCGAGTTCTAACTCAGATTCATTACATGCATCTGATTTAGAAGCCTTAGCTTGACCACCAGTGATTGCTTGGCTTGACACTCACTCGTATTGTGAGTGGGGCTCCTATGGAACTCACACCACTTTCCTGTGTCCTTCTTTTCCTTGGTGGTTTTTTTATCTGCTTGAAACTTTGTCGAGTTGTCTTCGGTCACCCTGCCTTGGCTTTGTCCTTTGTCTTTCAGTTTGGGGAACCTTTCCCTTGCTTCAAATTCATAGTTCCAAAGTCTCACTTCTTCTGTTTGAGCTTCTGCTTGATCTTGATAGCATATCGATCGACGAAACTGAGCGAGGATATTTCTAGGAACTCCATTTCGTATTAGATGTACTTATGTAAACAATCGTGGTACTTAAGTACCAAATTCCACTCAGAATCCTTGATACCCAGCTTCATGCGAAGGGCATGAAAACCATTTTTGAACTCCGACACATCTTGGTTCCTTCTCTACTGCAGCATGGTACACTTTATGTCTTTATATTCATAGCTCACGATAGGGTAATATTGTTCCTTGATGGCGTCTCATAAATAATTCCAAGTGGGTGCAGCTGAAAAAAGTGAGGGTTCCCTCTCGTATTTTTTCTCACAGTAGGTTTCCCACTAGTCCTGACATGGGGGGAAATTTTGAGGAGTGCAAAAGTAATATTTTCTTGTTCGGAAAAGTCATGAACCAAAAAATATACTTCCAACAGATTTAACTATCTATCTACAACATCTGCATCTATCTGGAATTCAAATATGGGAATGTCAAAATTAACTTGTACCTTAAAAGGAGTGGCACCTCTAGAGTGGCTATTGGATGCAGATGCGTTGCCTATGGGTAGTTGTTGAAGGATCTGGGCAAAGTTATCCATCATCACATTCCTTTGTTTATATAAGGCTTCTTTGAGAAACATTTTGAAAGGATATCCTTCTCCCTCATCTTTATTTTCTTCTTCCATTGGAGGCTATCGTGGGTTGTGAAGATGATCTTGCAAAGGTTCAACCAGATCGAGCCCTAACAACTTATACCCTAATCTCATTGGGGACATGAAAAGAAAAATATAGAAAGAGCATATCACTCTGATACCAATGAACCAGACTTATGTAGTAACACAATAGAATATAAATATAAACATAAACACATAGATGTAGTAGAAATAAGACTTCATTTCATTAATATCAAAGAAATGAAATATGCTTACATACAAAATGGAAATAAACTAGCTCAGGTGATGATAGCCTATATCTTAGAAGAGATGTGGCCGCTGCATGCCTCTGAACTGTGTTATAATGAGGCTTAAAGGCCTATTTATTATTGAGAAACAATGGAAAACCTTAAACCTCTAACCTAACCCTAGGAGATGAATCACCAAAACTGTGGGCCCCATTGGGGTAAATTGGTACATAACCTTCCCGGGGTCGTAACTTTGGCATACGATCTCTGTTTGAATTTCACAATAGCTCGTTAGAAATATCTATTCGAGGAATAAAAATTTAAAGTGAAAACATCTATCAAAGACTCATGTTTTCCTGTTTTCCAAAAAAAAGCATCGTTTAGGGCCTTAAAACAACTCTGGAAGTTCACGACTTGAAAAAATGCCAAAAATAGTAAATTGTGCTACAATTAAGGAAAATGAAAAACTGAAAGAAAAAATGGTGGGGGTCCAAGTGGAACAGGTGGTTGGCCACCAATATCCACCTGGATACAAGATTCTTGGCTAGTCCATGTTGAAACCCTAAAGGGGATTAATATTATGAATGGATTATGGCTCAGAGAAGCAATGGATCCGTTGGATTGTGAAAATTGATGGGGAAGAGAGCTAGGTGGCTGAAGTTCTTGTAGGAGTTACATCACTATGAATTAGTATATATGGGGTTGTTAGACTAGATTGTTCTAGCCATAGGATCTTGTTCATATGTGTGGACTCATAACTCCCACTTAGGGCAACCCATTGCAGAGAGAATTGGTACAAAAGTTTGTATAGTCATATGGAATAAATATTTATAAAACAAGTGTTGTGATTACTTTGTTATTAGGTATGCTAATTCTATAGTTTAATATTGTGTTTATTTAGGTTATGTTTGTTTGAATGCTAATGGGTATGCCTAATTCCTCTACATTCACTATTTTTAAAATGATTCATAATTGCATGAATATACATATATATTTAGTTGCACATATTACCATTGTGAAATTAGTATTAGAGTTTGATTCACAGTAACATGTATCAACATAAAATATAACTACATTATACAAAGTAAAATTGAATTTATCATGATTATATATTTTTACTATTTCATTATTAAAAAAATATATTTCACAATTGTTTTTAAAGATTAAAGGAAAAAAACATACGTGCTTAAAATAACTACAATAAATATTTCAAAAACTTGCATATATGTGTTCAAAAAATATATAATAAAATAAATTATATATGAATTCAAGAGGTTAATACCTTTATCTACCTCTTATTATTAGTCCCTGCCTTTGGAACTATAGGGACTATAGTGATAGCTAGAACATTGACTCACAATCAATAAATGGTTTGCCCAAACAATTCCTTGCTTTACTAAACTTTAAGCAAAGTTTTTGGGTGGAAATTTGGCTCCACTAGAATTTTAACCAAATTTTCACTTTCGACCTCTTATCAGAAACCTCACATGTCCTAAGGGAAATTTAGATATCTATTTTTTTCCTTAACAAAAGTCTGAAGGGAACTAAAACCTTTCCTAAATCATATCCAATTTTTTTAAAACCATATACATTAATTAATGCTAATTTGAAAGTTAGCATTAAATATCAAAAATTTAATGTTTTAAATATATTTAGAATATTTCCCATATTTATTCTATGCTTGTTTTCACTACATGTATTCAAACGTGCTTCCATTTTCATTTCCCATTATGCCACATGTTCTTTGCATGGTATCAGTTGCTCCATTCCTTTCCCTCTAATCCACCACCACAACACAAATACATAAATTTTCCCATCAACTGTATTGATAATTCATAAATGTATGGTATGGAGGAAGAAAAGAACGAATATGAATTGACCCTTTGAACCCATTTCAGAGTAAAAGAGAATAACATTCTTATTTTATTTCTGCTCGAGGAAACTAAAGTGGAAGAAAGAAAACTGGAAAATTCCACTTCATTGCTTTTGTAAAAGTGGAAGAAAGAAACATGGAAATTTCCCTTTCACTGCTTCTACATGTCATCCATTATATCAAACCTACATCACATTTGCTAGGTGAGTATATGAAAAGATAATAATTTATTGGAAATCCCGAACATATAATAATTCAATGACAGTCTCACATGAAATGTGTTCTCTTTATTATGCATGCAAAGGGAAGATGTGATAGGGATAATAAAAGAGGCTTTGTGTGTTATGGGACTAGATTTTTATCTACTTTTTGAATATGTTACCTATGAATCGTTCGAGTTCTTTTTGGGCTGTTAATAATCTTGAACTTGTGGTGCTATTAGGATACATCCATAACCAAGCTAGTGGTCAGCTTGAAGAAGCTTGAACTTGAAGAATATTTCAAGCAATAGAATAGTCGAGTTAAATATTTGACCAAACTCTTGAATGTTTAGATAGATTGAATCTGAGGAACAATAGGTGGCCATCCTCAGAATTATACACTAGTAATATGTAAACTTGAATTTGTGAGTGAATTTAGCACCAATTTTAATTCAATTAGTTAGGAATTGATAGGATGAATTAGAAATTTTTGTATTTTTTATTCAAATTCATGGTTTATTGTCAAGTTAAAAGACACATCAACAACCCCTAGTAATTTGAGTAATCATAAAATACAATATAGGGAGTAATAAAATATACTATAGGTTGAAAAACAACACATTAACCATTAGAGGGAATGGACATCACATATATACTATTATCTTATGAACCTCTCTTTCGCCATTTATTTCCTCTCATGAGGGACTATATGAGTTACCTAAGGAATAATACCTTTTGATTTCATAGGATATCATATGGCATGTGACTAGAAATATAACTTACAGTTCTCCCTTATCGCCATACACGTTCTCTCATGGCGGATTGTATGAGTGACACACGGAAGAATACCTTAGATTTTGATAGGATATTGTAGTTGTGTATGGAACGTGACTAGAAATATATATTATAGTTCCCCATTTGCATCACTTTTACTTTCAATTTAATATAGATAAATATAGTCAAAGATAACAAAAAACACAACCCTTAGTAAAAAAATAGAAAAACCATGGTATGGAAAATGACAAGATTAATTCAAAAGTGGAAATCAAAATATTCATGCATGCCACAAAAACAAAATTAATCCAGTTTAAAGGATTTTTTTTCTTTATTTCATACATGTTTTAGGGATCCTGCACTATTTGATTATGGATTCTATGGATAAATTTAAGAAGTAGATTCTACTAGTTTAAGATATAATAGACCTAGGGATAAGTTGAATCAGAGTTATTTAATTATCAATGGATAATTCCTTACCTGAATAATTACTATTGTAATACCAACCCATCTTTAGTGAAGGATCACATCGAAATACCACCATGAGAGATAGTAGAGAACCAACAAGATCAACCACGAAGCTACAAAGTTGAATGTTGAAACACTAGAAAAATATGACTAGGGAGTGACAGAATTTTCCATAGTAGGCCATGAATAAAAAAAAAATTCCCATGTACATAAAATTAACACTTCATTCTTTAGATTTCACACGATGTGGCTTGTAATGATAATTTTTTTCCCTTAATTTCTTCCACATGGATGATCTTCATTACATCAACAACGTTAGCCAAACTTCTTCCCATGCATTTGGTGGTGTCTATGTGGGTTTTTGAAATGATGCCGACAACTTGATGTTGAAGAAAAGAAGCTAAGCTCTACAAATTTCTCTTTAACTTCTTGTCACTCATTCATAATAAGTAGTCACATGGTATATCGAGTAATTCCATAAGTAAGGATCTCAAAAATTCCATTTTAGGATGCAATCTCCAAGTAATCTACTACATGACCAATTTCTCTTGCTAGGTGAGGATTACTTAAAGTTGTTTCTAATGTTGACGCTTCTTCTAATTATGGTGTAATTGTAACAAGTGGTGAGGTTTCCTTTGTTTGTTGTAAACACATTTTATATATTTGATGCATAATCCTATCTTAGTACATGAATTATAATTGAAATGTTAATAAAAAAAATAAAATGGCATGGTTGAAGCATTCATTGAGGGCACTATTGTACATGGATCTAAAAAATATGGTCTGCATGATTTTTAGTCTTGATTTAAGATCTGAAATGACCTCCATGCTGCATGTCATAGAGTTGGGTCTGCAATGGCTACAAATTATTTAAACAAGTACATTTACAAATGTCACAATTTAGCTACGTGTTGTTATATTGGTATTTCAGTAAAGGCATTGATAGATGGAGGTGTGCAGTAGGCTATCATTATTCCCCTGACTAGCAACATGATAAAACTCTTCCACCCCTCCCCCCCAACTATTGATTCAAATGGACACAAGTTATTTTAATTATACTTTTAAAACCATGGAAATCCACACGCCATGCAATAAAAGGTCTACTCCATGCTCACCTAGTACACTATCCTAGATCACCTCGTTAAAACAAATATAAGATACTGCAATTCCTACTTAAATCATGAGCGTTATCAACCATATGTGCTAAACTTGTGTAGGGTTACTAGTTTCTTTAGCCTAAAATTACAAATATAATTATCACGGTCTCCAAAGAACAAATATTACATAAAGTTACCATCACTATTATTGATTGTGAATGAAGATGCGGATGCTATCGTCCAATAATTTTCTGTCTGATAAATGTTGCGTCCACAAATTTGAAAAATATAAAATGTACAAAAATAAAAGCATAACATGTACAAAAATAGCTCACATAGAACATAAAATGGAGATCTGCAAACATAACAGACGATATAAGAAAATTAAAAAATTTTGAAGAGGAGGAAAACCACTTCATACATAGGATTTTTCAAAGAAAAATATTCAAACTAACATACTATGCAAACCATTCTTAATTTACCGGTGTTATGGAGATTTGCAAAATATCTTTCATTTAAAATATGATTTAATAAACTAAATTAATATAACTAGTTTATTTTAATTTTATAATAGATCTGTAATTGATTTTTCAAATTAATAACAATAAAAAGTTATATATTAAACAGTTATAAATATACAAATATTTATAATTATAAATTAAATGGTATTGATTTTAGTTAAAAAATATATATTTCGACATACATTCAGGTGTTATGTTTGTTGTAATATTAGCTACCATGTGTTCATTTTAATCATATCAGTTACAATGTGCTTTTAAAAATGTCAGTGCGAGTTACAATGAATGCCTCGTTGGCATAAATATATACTCTAGGCTCAACTACACTATTCCACATCACCTCATTAAAATAAATATATTAAACATGCATTTAGGCACTATTTTTGTTGTAATAATAGCTATCGTGTGTTCATTAAAATCATATCAGTTACAACGTATTTTTTTAATGTCAGTACTGATTACAATGTAAGTCACTTTCCTAGCAGGGAATAGTACCTCTACCTCTTAGTTATTGAACACACTTCTCAACATTAGATAATCTAGGATATGTGTCCTATTACCTTCTAATGATTTTTAGTGAATGTGATCAAATGATATTTGGTTACTTTCCACATGCTGGAATAAATGGTTAATGAAGAAGAAGGAGTTTTCTGACTGTAAACAATGATACTTAATTACTTTATCATAGATCTTGTAGAATCAATGATGGGTGAAGAGTGTGAAATTTGTGGCATTCATTTCATGGCTCATAAATATTGAATTGTAAATGAGGAATATTTCTGTAATATTGAGGTCTTTTTTGAAGTAATAGAAGGATATATTTTCTGTGATGCAACCATGTAAAATATTATTGTTAATGAATTATAGTTCATAATATTTTTCAAATTCTTCTGAAGTTTTAGTAAATGAATTTAAAATACTATTGTTAATGAAGTTCATACTAATTTTAAAACTTATAATGTCTTTCGAATTCATACAAATATAAAATTTAATAAAATTATATTAATCATTTACAATATTGCGAAAATTGTTGAATACCCAATCCCTATATATCCATTTATATTAATAACAAAGAGAAATGAAAATGGAAGAGGAGAACACTATATTTTTTTAAAATTCTAACCTATGTTAGTTGCAACCAATCTTAAAGATTGTAATTCTATTCACAAAATAATGACCACATTTACTATGTCTCAATTAGATTCAAGTATACAATTTATATTTAAAGACATTTAAAGAAAACATTTTAATGAAGTCTCTATCCCAATGATAATTTATAGTGATAAATTATATTTTGGATGTTACTAATCATACCAATAAAATAGCTAGGAGGATGTATTATCTAAGGTTGAGAGATGATACCTAAGTTTTAATATATAAGGTGGTTTGCCTTTGTATTCTCATGAATTTTCCAAGACATATAACACTTAATGATAGTGGATATAATTGCACTAGTTCTTTTTTTAGATGAATTTGTTGGAATAGTCTTCTTCTTCTAGAGTTTTTTTCACATCCTTAATGGCCAATTGAAGTGTACAATCAAGGCATATTACTGTAGCATGTACACTTACTAGTCCCAAATTCAAGATGGATAGCCACAAGGAAGGATTTCAAATCTATCTCTAGTGGTGACTTTCCTTGTAACACCAACAACGAGAAGCTCCCCAAAATGACCATAATGAAAATAAAAGCATGCGTATTATAGTAAATGAATGCAATAAAATTAAATTAGCATGGGTTCTCAAATTCTCATGGAAATATAATTTTGATGGAAATAATCATAGATAATCACACATTTCGTGCATAGTACATAAATTTATGTCAAAGAACAACAATAATTTTTAATTTTTCATAAATAATGGAAGGATACATATCTTTTAATAGAAATTGGTTGAATAATTTCGCACAAACACAACCATTAAGTAATGTTATCAGGCCATCGGCATGAAAGGACCATGTTACACAATTCTCTTACGCCACCCCCATGATGGGAACTTAACTAAACTGAGAGGGGGGTGGGTGGGTGGAAGGAGGGGGAGTGAATCTATTTAGTACATTCATATATTTTTTTTCTTTTCTTATTAATGTTTGTTACACCAATTTTTGGTCATCTAACCATGTATAATTAGATGGATCTAAATGCACCATGTAAGACCAATTTTACCATAGTAAAATTGCTTTCACTAAGAAATAATTTAATAAACCATAGTTTATTAAGTTATTTCTAGTCCAAATAGAAAACTCCACGAGGAATAATTAAATAAACCCTTATTTATTTGATTTTCCTCTAGGAATAATTAATTAAACCTCTGTTTAATTACATTCCTAGTCATATTTAACCCAATTAATAAGAAATGATTAGATAAATCATTATTTATCTTATTATTCTCAAGGAATAATTAATTAAATCATTATTTAATTAATATTTCTTGTTAAATTTGACTAAATCATTTAGGAATAATAAAATAAATCATTATTTCTTTAATTATTCCTTGATCCCATCCTTGAAATAATAAATAAATATTTTATTTGTTTATTGTTTCTAAATTAAGGGATTTAACCAATTTAAATTCCTTTTCCCTGCAAAAAAATATAATAAAATATTCCAAGCAGTTAGATCTAGATTTGGTTAATAATATTTTATTATGCACCATTATCAAGGATAACTCAATATTTTTTTTATAAATAGGAGGGTTTTCCATTCATTCCCTACCTTTGATCCTTTTATCTTGGCCAAATTTTGATCCTCTTATCATTGTCTATCTTTGATTCACTTTTATTTTCTTTTTTCTTATTGAGCTCCTTTTGAGTTATATACATCTTGGGTATTCTACAACCATTGAGAGATAAACTATAAAGTTGAAGTGTTTGAGGACAAACAATAATCCATCCCATTGAGGGGGACTGTATTAGTTCTCTTCCGAGGTGTTACATAATACAAAAAATTCTTTATAATTCTTGTCTTGTCCACTGGATATTTTGGGGAAAATGTTATTTCATTTTGCTATTTAGCTGATTTATTTGCATAGATCTGGGGTTATTTTGCATTTTTTTCGACTGTCTGTTGTAGATCTAAGAAGTTTGACAACCATGTTTGTTGTTAGGGATGTTTTTCATGTGCAACTAAAGTGATCTCTTTTCGTACACTTGCATTAAGATTTCATACTAACAATTGGCGACTCCACTAGGTTTTATTTAGATTTTTCTACATGGCCATCTGCTTCAGTACCTAGGGTTTTTTATTAAGCTCTTTTTTAGCTTCTTAATGTTGTTTTGTACCTTTTATTCCCTAAAACAGTAAAAATTCTAACTTCCGCATGTTTCTGGGTGTTTTCCGCAGGTAACAAGTATCAGCCACGACATAGACGGCAAAAGTTTTCCGCAACATGCCGACAAGACTTTCGGAAGTGAAGCTCGCACTTTTTAGCCCCAAACCTGCAAGTTCAGGGCTCAGATAGTAGTTGTTGGGCCAAAAATCACGAGTTCACCAGTCAATAGGTTAGTACTTACGAGTTGTAGTTTTTTGCTGGTTTTTTATTTTTTATTTTTTTATTTGATTTTATTTGATTTATTTATTTATTTTTTCTGAAATTTTCAGGGTTTGCCGCAAGTACTGTTAAGGGTTGGTTGACCTCTATCTCCACACATATTAGGCCTGGATATGCTCAGTTTTTCTTTTTGAAGTGGGAACAAGCCTCTTAGGTCTTTAGTACACTTTCACCTTTTTAGGAAGGGTTTATCTGAGTAGGTAGTCTGAGATTTTGCAGCACTTTCAACCATTTTCCAGGATCTGATCCCTCTTTCTTTCAGATCCATTCAGATCAATTATTATCTCATCCAAAACCCCCTCTTGAGTCTTTTTTTACCTCTTCCTTAAGATCCATCTTGTTTCCCTTAGGGTTTTAACCTGTCGCCTCCCTTTTTGCAGCAATTTTCCCTCTGGTTTCTTGCAGATTTGTGCACCTCTTTTCAAAATATTTGAGTCATTAGATCCCTATCCCTTAGGCCTTAGATATTTTGGCCTTTTTGTGCGTTTTAAGTCAATTTCGCCTACCCCTTAAAACAGTTTATTGGGAGCCCTTCTTTTTGGGTTAGAATTTATGTATCTTTAGCTGTTTTTTTTTACTTTCATTTCAGTTTTATTTACAGCTATACAACATTTTTATTTTCTTTATACACAACCATCTGGGATTAATTAAAATTAACACACAGATCACACACATGCACACCTAAAGCAAAGAGTGCTTGTTTTACATTGCCAATCCAAGACATAAACATAGTAATTAATTTATCTGCCCCTCTCTGCTTTTGTTTATTTATCTTTCATCTTATTTGGGTATAAGTCTCTTGCGATCATTGCGCTCCCAAGGCTTTTATCTTGAAGACTCCTAGGACTTCATCCTTAGTTTAAGTTGGGAAGACTTACTCCACCTCGTCGTGACCGAGGCAGTCCTTCGCCGAGTCCTTATACTGACTCTGCTTCTGGTCCATCGGACCCTCACTCTGATTCTCAACCCAGTTCCCCTCTACCTCATTCTCCCACCATGTTAGGTGCCAACGAAGGCACTAGTCCTAATGCTGGTGGTAGCCACTGACCTAACTCTGGAGCTGTTATTAGTGGAACCAATACCAGAACCATCCCAACTACTCCCTTGGTACCTTTTATGGCAGGTTTGAGCCTCTCTGATTTTAGCTAGTTAATCAATGACCCTATACACCATAATCCAAGTTGGCCTGTTATGTCAACTAAGCTTCCTTCTAACATCCCTAAGTTCGAAGGAAACACTGGAGAGGACCCTATTAATCACGTCTGCTCCTTCCACATGTGGTGTTCGTCCAATTCTATCACTGATGACTCTATCCGTGTTTGGTTATTCCAGTGTACGCTCACGGGCGATGTTGCAAAGAGGTATGTCGACCAGGCCTCTACATCTCATTCCACTTTTGCGACTCTTGCAAAAGTGTTTATGTCCTACTT
The DNA here is from genome assembly GCA_034641835.2 of Pinus albicaulis. Classification (NCBI taxonomy): domain Eukaryota; kingdom Viridiplantae; phylum Streptophyta; class Pinopsida; order Pinales; family Pinaceae; genus Pinus; species Pinus albicaulis. The sequence continues at coordinate 1,441,725,145 of CM076580.1, forward strand.
ATAGTTACCTCTCCGATATGATACCGGTACCGAGTTTTTAATTTCATTTCATCAAATTTCTGCCACCTGCCTTTCCGACCATGTCCAAGAGTGGCATAGAAGGAGGCGCTTATGTCGAGCTCCCACATTCGACGACCGTGTCTATATGGATTTTTTCTCAGGACACTTTTTCCCTCTATTGGTAAAGAATATTGCATCTCAATTTCCTTAGAAAGAGGAAGAAGCTCTCAAAATTGCATTGAAATATGACCTCATCTACGCTCAGTCTGGTTATGTTTATACCGTCTTACCGAATCTTCCTAGACTTGGTGGTGCCAACGCACCGAGGGAATCTCACGCTGCCGACGGTATCGTTGGAGCTCTTTCACATTCGTATACTCATCCTCCCCTAGGTTATGGTTTCCCTCACGAAGAGGCCAGCTCCTCTAGCACTTATCCCCCTCTCAGCAACATGTATCCAGGACAAAGCACATTTTCCCCATTACATCATCCGATACTAGGGCCTGTGTTTTCTCAACCTGTTTACCCCAATGTTGCTCAACCTCCTTTATATCCATATCAACAGCCCAGTGCTCCAACCCTTCTAGCATTAGCACCCCAGGCTCCTATGCCTTCGCAACCTCCACCGCAATAGCCACCTCCTCCTCTGAGTCAGGTGTATGCGCAACATAGCACGATTGATCCTCCAAAATCCAAGAAAAAGAGGAAAGGAAAACAAAATAAACCCGCACAAGGTAATCAAGGGTGCCAACCTAATCGAATAAGCACTAACAACTAGCTACATGGCAATTAGCCCAAGTAGGACATGCCTCTTCATACGAAAAAGCCTTGTTCTTGTTGTGGTGTGCATGGCCATTATACTCACGATTTTCCTCTTTTACCCAAAGTGCGTCAATTTTGGGACGCACAAGAAGCATCTAGAGGAAAACAAGCCTTGGTTTCGAATCCTCAAAATACTACGTCTATTCAACCGGCTGTTTTTACTGATCCCTTCCCTTAACAAAGATATGTGGCTGCCCAACCCCCTCAAGGCCAGGCCGCCCCTCAAACCTCTCAGTCAGGTACCTCTGATTTCTAGATTCTTATGATGAACTCTAAAGTGGTTAATACCATTGATGTAAACCTTCAAACTCGGTCGCGCTAATATGTAAAGCCTCCCACTTCCTCAGTAACTAAGTCTCAAACCAAAGTTTCCATAGAGTCTAGTTCGACACCTGATGCCCATTTATAGATCCCTTAGCCACATGCAGAGGTCCTTCCCAAGATCCCCAAAGGGCTATTACACCGAACTGTTGCTTCCACCAAAGCCACCGATAATTACAACATAATAGATGACTTAGCACAATCTCCTGCTGCTATGTCAATGCTAGAAGTCCTCCAGTCATGCCCTTCAAAACATGAATCTCTATTATCTGCTTTGGGCACTGTGGATCCTTCATATGATTGTCTGATCGCCTTTGATGTTGACATGTCATAACATCCCCCCTTACCTTCATCCGTCGCCTTCCAAATACCTATCAAGATTTGGAATGCCCATATTTCACGTTGTATCATTGATGAGGGGGCATCCACCTGCGTGATGTCTACCTCTGTTTGGAAGCAACTCGAATCACTTGAGTTAGTCCCATCCACTATTAATTTGCATTCTTGGGACGGTCACTCTTCTCAGCCCCTTGGCATGTTCCACAATTGTCCTAGTACTCTTGTGAGCAAGACTATTTGCATTGACATTGAAGTCATTTATGCCCCCTTAAATTACAACATCTTATTGGGTCGTAGCTATACCTATGCAATGTCTACTGTCCCATCTGTGGTTCACCATAAGATGTGATTTTGTCACAATGGAAAGATCATCACCATAGATCAGTTAACATATTACGAACTAAAGTCTCAACTCTCTCCCGAGTCTATCATATCTTTGGTGGCCAATAAAAAAATAGTCACCCCTATTACCAGTGTTTCACATGGAGTCTATAAAGATTCCACCTTACTTGGTGCATTCCTTAGTCCCCCCTTCTTATCGCAGACCCTAGCTCGTTGAATTTTTTCATGATGCAATCGTCTCAAACTAACCATAAGTGGTCCTTTTCAACCACCCAGTAGCCTAAGCCTCCCCAACCTACTGGTGGTCACTTGACGAAGCCTGCAGGACCTTTGTGTCCAGGACCCTCCTCTACTGTTGGGTCTCTTCCACTCCTTTTCAACCATGAACGGTTCCCCCTAACCTTAACCCATTCGGAGCCATTTCGCAAGCCCATTACCCTTCCGGTCAGATAGCGTTTCTTGCTCCCCCTGTCAGAGTCTTTTTGGTATCTGTTATGGCTATGTTGAGCCTTCCCAATTTGACCCTGGGGATCCCAGTCTGGTACATTGATCCCTTAGTCAAAACCTTGCTTGGTCAGCTCAAATCTTATATCGCTTTGACCCTAATCCAACTGGTCACCACGACTCCTACCTTTGCTTCAGTGTCTCAACCACCTCAATAGGAATTTACTCCTGTTGCGAAAGCATCTGGTCAAGGGGGCAAAGCCAAACCTAAGGATAAGGCTAAACAAACAACTCTTGATCCTCCTAAGCCTCCAAAAAAGTTGCCTCCATGCGCTTTGTGTGATTTTTCTGGGCATGCCACCCATAATTGTCCTAAATTCCCTCATCTCAAACCTATGATCAACGAGTTGTTTCCTCAATCTGATATCCCGGAGGTCCATGTTACCTTACCAGATTCAGCTAAGAAACTCAAACATCATTGCGCACAAAGCAACCTTGTGCTTTGTGTGATATTTATGACCACTATTCTCACCTCTGTCCCCATCTCAACGACTTTCGTGACACCCTTGAAGCTGTTCGCGAAATAGGGGCCACTCATAGTGGATCTTGTACCCCTTTACTTGTGCGTTCTGCTTATTTAGAACCAGAGGACATTATCATAACTCCTCCCGATGTTGAGATGATCTGAAAGGACTGTATTATTTTGCTGTGCTAAGTGTCTTTTCAGTTACAAAACATGTACATATTTGTCTCCATTTGTTTGCTTAAGGATTGAGGAGTTTAACCATGAAACATAGATTAAATTGTGAATTATAAGCATGAAATTAAGCCTAAATAACATTGAACAATAGTGTATTACAGAGAAATAAAACCACACATAATATTTACGCAGCAAACATGATGAAGCAGTTCACCCCTCCTGGGCTACATTTGTTGGTCCAACTCCCAATGGCATGTCCATCTTTCATTATGCTCAAAATTTTGCAAATACATCTGTTTAAAAGACTCCAATAGCTATTTTCTCTGCACTAATGGCTCTAGAATGCTCCAATTAGTCTAGGTAGACTCTTCTTTCACCGAAATTGGTTGAAAATTGACCCTCCTAGCCTTTTTACCAATCACTCCTACAAAACCTCCGCTAAAATTGGAGAACTGCTCATAACTATAGTTAAATTCAACATTTTTCTGAAATTTAGTGGGCGTGCTAAAATTTTTGGCAGTATACTAGCCATAACATAAATGTTTATGGTTAAGGGGAGGGGGTGGCCACATGCCAACCCCCTGAAACCTCATGGATAACATTAAAATGGAGTGAAACCACTCCGGGAACCGTGGTGGTGTTAGAGTTAACACCGGGGTTTATCCAAACTTCCGATGTAACCTCTGCATTAAACTCCGCCATGTGTTAAGTGCTGGGGTCACGATTTAAGGTTTATAGTTAGTGTTAAACTTATTGTTGCAGTTTGATTTGTGACATGTGAACACAATAGTTGGGGTCGCAGGTGGGTTGGGACCGCCGACGGTCCCCCCCACCCAGATACATATGTTTTAAAACATATGTAGTTCCAGCACCCCTAAGGGGTAAGAAACATGTGGTAGCCTAGACGGTGGAGAGCTTTGTGTGTGCGCCGGAGGTTGGGGGTCGAACCCCCCAAACCTAACAAAATTTTGGTAAACCATATAGGGGACATGTGGCAGCCTTAGGGCTGACCACGTGTCACCCATCCATTGTCCCAAAAATAAAATGTGCAACCACATCGACGAATCAAAATGCGCCACTTGGTGAAATATCATTGACATGGAAAATGGAATATTCTTAGGAATATTCCAATTTTTCCTGACTGTACACCTGCATGTTGACTGGGCATCCCAGTCAAAACCTGTCGCAATATTTACTGTTTGAGAAATTGACCAGAATGCGATATCTCCCTCATACGCCATTGGTTTTTCAAACCATTCACGACACCGGAATCATAACAACGAGATCTACCCGATTTCTCAGGTTTGGTACAGTTTCGAGCACTTTCAATTTTGAGAAAAATTAATGAACTCCTGATCACACCTCCCCGTTGGGAAGCTTTTGGACCCCAAAAGACTTTGATTACCTGTTCAGTAGATGAGGGTACAATTCCCTCACCTTTCCAACTTCCATCCACTTTTCCTTTCTTGGCTTACTACCTTTGAGCCCAACTCGAAGGTAGTCAACACTTCCCCTCTTAGATGATCTTGTCCTCTTATCAAGAATTGTATCTTCCTTGAGCTCATCCAAAAATTCTGGCAAGAAATATTCAATAGAAGGAAGCTGAACGTCACTTCCTTGATCATCGATCAAAGGTGGCTCATACAAATGTAAGTTTTCAACATTAAAAACTGAATACATTTCCATATATGAAGGCAAGTCAAGTTGAAATGCATTGTTACCAACTTGCTTTATGGTCTTGAATGGACCATAGCGAATGGGTTTGAGCTTTTTACCTTCCCCTTGCATCCTTTCTTTTCTTATGTGCAACCATACCTCATCTCATTCTTGAAACTTGTGATCAACTCTATGTTTGTCATGCCTCTCCTTGTATTTGCTTTGACTCTTCTCAAGCTGTTCTTGAACTTGTTGATGTATAATATGAATTTTCTCAATGAAATTTCGAGCCTTATCAATATCATTATGCCCATAAATTGCAACATCCTTCTCAAAGATGAAGTCTAATGGTGATTTTGGAAAATACCCAAAGCATACTTCAAAAGGTGATGTATTTATAGAAGAGTGCTTTGCTCGGTTGTAAGCATGATGAATGTAATGTAGTTGCTCATCCCACAACTTTGGATGTTTGCTGCAATATACTCTCAATAGATGCACAATGATTCTGTTCACCACCTTAGTTTGGCCATTAGTTTGGGGATGAAAAGCAGTACTATTTTTCAACTTTGTGTCCATCATCTTCCAAATATTGGACCAAAAATTCCCAATGAACCTGGAATCCCTGTCACTAACAATAGAAGTTGGAAATCCATAATGAACCCATACATGTTGAAAATAAATTTCAGCAGTTTGTTCAACAGTAATGGTTTCTTACATGGCATAAGTATACACATTTTACTAAATCTATCCACAACTACATAAAGATAATCATGTTGTTTTCTTGACATAGGTATACCCCCAACAAAGTCCATGGAGACACTGTCCCATGGCCTTGATGGTACCGGTAGTGGCGTGTACAACCCAAGCTTCCTATTGCTAGGCTTTCTTGTTGAACACATATAACAACCTCTTATAAAATATGACACAATATCTATCATGCGAGGCCAATAACAATACCTCTATAGATGTGCCACTGTTTTTCTTACCCCAAAGTGTCCAACAATAAGAGACGAATGAGCCTCTCTCATGACACTTAGTCTCTCTCCTTGTGGTATATAAAGCTTGCCCAAATGAAACATCAAATTGTTATGCATGTGATAATAATTCTCCTCAACTTGATTCCCTTCACTCAAAATAGCATACACATCTTGAAAATCAACATCATGTGCATATTATTCTATGTAACTCTCATGTAAAATAGAATCATTTTTGAGTAAATTAGAAGAATTTATAACTGGCCTTGAAAGCATATCAACAACTTTATTGAAAATACTTTTCTTGTAACTTATAACCAAGTGAAACTGTTGAAGGAAACCCATCCACCTGAAATGTCGTGATTGCTGCAATTTTGTTTACGACTGCAAGTACTGTAATGGTTGGTGATCGGTATGTATAATCGTCTCTTTACCCATCAAGTAGTGTTTCCACTTCTTGACACTTTGTACCAACTCATACAGCTCTTTGTCATATGTAGGATAATTAATTACAACACCATTGAATGTTTCAGAATGAAAAGCGATAGGTTTACCATGCTGCAAAAGAACTACGCCCATGGTATAATCACTAGCGTCAGTTTGTATCTCGAATGGATGTCTCAAATTCAGTAATGCAAGGGCCGGAGGGAGTGACCGATCTTGTATTTTAAAGCTTTGAAAGCTTGTTTTGTTTTCCTCCCCATTGTAAGCCTTTCTTCCCCTTTTCACTACATGTATAGGAGTTGTGATGGTGAAACGTGTTAGCAATAAAATTTCTCCATGTGACTACACTTAAGAAACTGCTTACCTCGATTACCGCTTTGGGAGTGGGGCAATTCAAAATGTCTTCCACTTTAGAAGGATCAGTCAACTGGCCTCCTCCTACAATGTGTCCCAAATAAACCAGAAGTCTTCCGAAACTCACATTTTTCCATCTTAAGCTCTATCTTTCTTTAAAAATCGAAGCATCTATTCACATTCAAGACATGTTCTTCTCTTGTTTTTCTGAAAACAAGTATGTCATCTAAATACACAATCACAAAGTCATCGAGAAATGGATGCAAAACACTATCCATAACATGCATGAAAGTTTCGATTGCATTGCACAAACCAAATGGCATAACCAACCACTCGAAAGAGTCCTTGTTTGGTTTTGAATGCGATCTTTCATATCACTTTCTACAATTATTACTTGATGATATCCACTTTGTAGATCTAACTTAGTGAAAATTTTCTCTTCTTTCAAGCGATCAAAGAAAATCATCTATCCGGGAGTGGGTATCGATTCTTTATCGTAATCTTATTCAAATATATGAATTCTACACACATACGGCAAGTCCCATATTTCTTCGGAATCAAGACTATGGGTGAACCGCATGGCGAAGTGCTTGGCCTTATGAGTCCTTTGTCCAAAAATATTTGATTTTAGTATTTATTTCAGCATTCTCTATTATCGACATGCAATACATGTTGATGTTTGGAAGAAAGGACAATATGGATGCCATTGGATCTCATATTTGAATCTCCCTTTTTAGGCTTAATCCCTTTTGGCTCTGAAACATCTCATGATGTACATAAACTACATCATATAAATATGATTTCAAATTTGTATCACTATGCTCAAATGATTCATGATTAACATCAAATTTAGGCTTAATCATTAGAAGAAAAAAAATCTTACTTGAATTTACCGACGTCTTTACATGACATTTACCATAAAAATATTTGTCTTCTTGCGATAATTGCTCTAACAATGTACTCTTGCCATCTTTGAATAAATGGTATTTGTTCTCATGGAGATGGAAGATCGCTTTCTTGTCCTAAAAGTAAGGACCACGCAACAAAATGCTTGTTATACCAAGCAGAACCACATCTATTATTTGTGTCAACAAAATGTGTAGTTATTGCAAACCGCAATATACACTTCTTTGAAACCTATAAATTTGCATCCTTACAAATCCAACCAAGTGGATATGGTTTTGGATGTGGAATGGTCACCGAAGATTAATTTTCTTAACCAAGTCTCCTAGAGATTAAGTTTTCTTGTGACCCACTTTGTCAAACAATGTGTCAATCTTGGTATGTTTGGATATGACCCTCACATGAAACAATTCAATTCTCTCTTATTCATTTAGATCTTGTATGTAATGAGTTTGATGTACTAGTAATGGGTTTAGTTTAATTTCTTTCCCCTTCATATTTATTCAATCCCATGGCTATAAATTTAGATTCATCACACGAGATCCTCTCCCCTAGAAGTATGTTGAGTTGTAGGCTATGAGTTTTCTATTTTCCTTTGTTGCTTTCAGTTACGGGCCTCTTTTCGGATGTAATTTTCACCATTGATTTTCATTATGGCCTTCTCTTGAACAATGTTTACAAACCACTTTTTCTCCTCTTTATTAATATATGCATTCTTTTTGGTATTTTCACCACTTTGAGGTCTTCTCTTTTTTACCTTAAATGTTTGTTTTCTACCCTCATCGAAATGTTTTTCATCTAGCTTCTAGATGTGTGTGAACACATACTTCATGCATACTTGTAGGGTTAAACATGAGGATAGTATGTCTTAGGTAATAGCAAGCTTCCTATGTACTTTCAGTAAAAGTATCTTGGCTCTTATAAATCTACCCTTAATAAGAGAGCTCTTCTCCTAAATTCTTGGGTGTAAACTTGCACAATCTGTCCTTTTCCAATCATCTAAAATTTTCCCGATTCATTATGGCTTTACGCATATGAGATAATGGATAAAACTATTGACATTAGAGTAATAAATCGAGTCCATGTGGGATAATCTTACCATGCTTCTTGATCTCCTCCATTGTCTTGGCTTTCCACCAAACAAGTGTTGCACCCTCCATTTTCAATGAAGCTAATTGGATTTTGGCATCATCATCTTGAAGGTTATAAATTCTCGAAATAGACCTCCAATTACCTAATCCGGTTATCAATATTTTTACGCATTGACTTGACCATTAAGCACGAGGCAATTCAAACTTAACATCAAGTTTTAGAAAAGGACTTTACCAGTGTTCTTTGACTTATGTGGCCGATGTGCGAAGATGAGTAGAGGATGATGATGAAATTTGAGGATGGTGACTTTCCACTACCTCCATTTCCTCCATTTCCCTTCTTTGACTTATCTTCAACATTATGACCTCCTAATGATCCACTGTCCTTCCTTTATGAATTTTGGATCCTTATCCTTCTAGTTTCTCATTCCTTTCTTGATAAAGGATTCTAACCATCTTAGTCATGTCAGGGAATGCTTTCTTGAAACACTCTTTCTTCCTCTTTGGGATCCACTTCTTGATGAATTTCTTCTTCCTATGGAGGCATGCTTAATGCTACTTTTGCTTCTTTAGAAGGTGAAATAGGTGGTGGAGAATGTGGAAATGTTGCCTCCTTTATTGTGGCTCACTTTGAGACCCTCTTGCTTCCACCAATGTTCCTTCCTCCTCTCTTGAGCTTAAGCCAAGTAAGCATGCGAAAACTTGCAAATAGTTAAAAAAATATTTGCACACAACAACCTGAGAGAATAAACTTGGCTCACGATACAAACTGATCTGAGAAGGAATGTATTATTTTTCTATGATAAGTGTCTTTCGGTTACAAAACATGTACATATTTGTCTCATTTTCCTTAAGGAATGAGGATTTTAACCATGAAACATAGATGAATTTGTGAATTATAAGCATGAAAATAAGCCTAAATAACATTGAAAAATAGTGTATAATAGAAAGTAAAACCACGCATAAGATTTACATAGCATGCATGATGAAGTAGTTCACCCCTCCTAGGCTACATCTATTTGGTCCATCTCCCAATGGCATGTCCATCTTTCATTATGCTAAAAATTTTGTAAATACATGTGTTTACAAGCACTTCAATGGTTTTTTCTCTACACCAATGGCTCCTGCTCAAATTGGTCTAGGTGAACTCTATTTTCACCAAAATTGGTCGAAAATTGACCCTCCTAGCCTTTTTCCCAAATGACACCTAAAAATCCTCCCACTAAATGTGAGAAGCGCACTTGTTGCGGTTAAATTTGAAACATTTCCGAGAATTTAGTGGCGTGGTTAATCTCACTTGATTGAAACCATAATATTAAATGTTTGGGGAGGAGGTGGCCACATGCCAACCCCTGTACCTGCTTGGTCTCATTAGTGAGTGGAACTAACAATTTGAAATTGCCGTTCTATGGTGGTGGAATTGGAGTTTGGGTCGGCATTAAAGCTATTTGCATGGAGAACATAAATGCGATGAATACATGTGATAGATTTGCCGGTTAGAGTTTTAATGTCATTTTTATCTGCTAGAGCAAACGTTATATGTCGCGGTTTCATATGGTAATATGTGATCACCATTGGGGCTACTAGCGAGGTTGGGATCACTTAGGTGGTCCCCAACCCCTGCAACATTAAAAAATAATAAGTTTAACTTATGTGACCCTTAAGGGTTAAGTCACGACACACGGTATAGTTGGTGGATTTCTTTGGATTTTTGGTATACTATGCGGGGACACATGGTAGCCACATTTGTACGTATCACCCATTCATTGGCCCAAAAATAAAACTCGTACAATCCACCAATCTAATCAAACCACACCACTTGGAAATCATTGGCTTGAGAAAACATAATATTATTAGGGAATATTCTTCTTTTATTATTTTGTGTACACATCTTGTGGGCATCCCGATTGAGCTTTGTCACAAATTTAGGTGTTTGGGAAATCAATTAGAACGCGTTATCTCCCTCATACGACATCGGATTTTTGAACCGTTCATGGTGTTGGAATCGGGAAAGATGAATCTACTCGATCGCTCGGATTTGGAATAGTTTCGAGCACTTTAAATTTTGAGAAAAATTTATGAACTCTGATCGATATGTGAACCATATTTCTCATGACGATGCACCCGGGTAGCCTGTTTGTGTCATGTGGTATCCATTCTAACATTCTTCCCATTTTCCATTCTAATGAAGACGTCATGGAAGGAATGACCACCAATTTTCCTTGGGATAATCTACACCATGGTGCGTACTTCCTTCAAAATAGACCCATGACCAACATTCTAAAGGTCCAAAGCCTTCATTGATAGTGAGGTCGATTGGTTCTATTACCCCTTGCAGAACCCATGAATTTGATCCAAATCCACCTTGTGGCCATTACATTTCCATTTGATGTTTGGGCAGGGGGGCATACCTTCTAGGGATTTGAAGGCCAACTCCTTCATAAACTTCACAATTCACTTTACCTCACATGAAATTTTACCCATAGCATCTCCCATCGACATATGTTTATTTATTTCTATCATGCATTTAGGTAGGTTTTATTTTTCATCATCATCATATCATTTTTTAGATCTTGTGAATTTGCCTTTCGGATGGATCCATCATCCACACCATATATTATCATGCTAATGGTGCAAGTAGCTTCTCCCAATCTAGCCTTGTGACTTGGACCATTTTTACTTTGTGCATTCATTGTTCCTCTCCAATGGAATATGCATTGGATGCGCCACCTAACCGGGCCAGAGCAGAGTGTGGTGATGGCTTTGTTAGTTGATGCCCATGATCATCGCATCCTTCATCTTCATGTTCGTTTAGATTCCTTGATGATTTTCATGCGGTGAATGGCGTGTATCATGTGAATAACCATGTCCTTTTAGAAGATATTTATGAGTGAAGCTCTTAAGCTGCATGACTTTGAATCCACTACATTCGGTTATGTAGAGAGCATTGCAAACAATATTCCAAATTGGAACTTATCACATGCATTTAACACAAGACAATAATAAAACAAATGGTGAATCATATACTCGTCATATATAAAAATATGCATATCCATATTATGTATCAAAAAAATCATAATGTTTGGAGTCCACTTATTCTAAATGGGAACATGCCCATGGCATGTTACACAACAAAATTGGGGGCACCAAATTCCCCTACATCTAATCACACAATATCTATCTAGAGGTCCACAAGGCAATCAATCGGCTCCACCGGCCTGCTGATCTCGAGCCCCTTTTGTCCGGCCATCACCATGTCTTTGCATGACCCCTCACCTATTAAGAGGTAGCCCTATGCATCCCTTGATGTGCTGGTCCTCGAGAGCATGCCATATGTGCTCGATATGTCAGTCAACATTAGCTCACACCTATGATAGACATCCTCGTACGAGCCTCATAGTCAAGTCTACAGTCTCCTCTCGCTCCACTGGGTCTGCGGCCCACAGTGCGTGGGTCATCCCATATACCACCTTGCTAGACTTGTACGATGCTATATATGCATACCAAAGTCACGAATAAATACCACATACATATTCTAAAAAATTTAAATGCCATAATATATAGAAACTTTCACTTACCATCGGTCCCATGCTCGACTTAGCGAAGAGGCAAGTTAGGGTCCCCAGAAAGATTCATACCATTGTATGGATAGCTGTCACGGTGGCATCTAATCGGTGTGCAGAAAACTGGTTTGGAACACTGTCCGACTCTCCGCCTCCTCCTCTCTATAGATACCCCTAGTGGCACATCTTTGGTTCACAGTGGCCCCCATCCTGGATCTACACATGAGGTCAAAGTGTGGGGATATTACCAAAAAACAGCCACAACACCACAGAAAACATGATCATGGTTCACCTATCGCTTATAGCAATAGTTTGTCATTTCACCAAACTGACAACATCATTTCGGCCCACCCATAATAGGTCCCACTCAAAACACTATGTACCAACGTCATCTTCCCCCAATGATGTGATGGAATTCTTGGTTTCCCCGGGATGCGGTGTTGTTTTTCTACGGCAACAACATGTGTCTCTAGCTACTCTATATCATTGATCGTAATGGTGGTGCCCATAGCACGAGCATCGGTCTACAATGGTGCTCCATGAACTCGATATATTCTTCCCACATGGTAAAAATGGATGTATGCTTACCATCGCCCTAGTGGTAGGATTTCGGTCAAAAATAGATGTCTGGATGGTAAGTTCAATCTGTGCCCCTACACCATATAAAGGCCTCCTAGTTTGGATCCCAATAGCTCTTATCCTCATTAGTAAGGGCTCACTTACCCTCATTAGTGGGCTCTCAAACAACAGAGAACCCCATATCTCGCAAGTGCTCCTCATACCACTTGATCCACATGGATCTCGTCCCAAGAAACATCCCAATATATCTCATGCTAGTTGATCCTCAATTCTTCCATACCTAGAAAAGAAAAACACCATCATGTTTGTTAGCCAGACAGAGGACAAGCGCATAATAAAAGAAAATCACGTCCTAGTTAGCCAAAAGTGACCAAATATCACCCCAATTCCAATCAAAAATTTCTAGTTCTAGAACTACAAGCTTGCGGTTTCTTTTCTGGAAACTAGTGAGTTGGTCTGTCTGAGCGAAGTGCGATCGGCCGTGAGGAGAGATAGGGGTCTCTTGCGAGCCCCGAGCACCTAATTTGAAAAAATAAACCACTCAAAATGTAGAGTAAGGTTAGGCCACCTACCTGTGAAAGATCCAAGTCCAACAATTGTTTTTTCTGCTAGGACCGCCCGAATGATTCGGGGCATTCTCCTCCTTTCCAAATTCACCACAACTCAATTAGAAAATTAATCATGAAGGGAAATCACCCTATTAAAGGAAAATAAATTTCCCTTCACAAGTGCGACTCAACCTTAGCTCGGTTTAATGAACCATCAACACCATTGGAAAGGCATCATGACCACTCTAATGGGTCTTCCTTTTTTGGGAGCGTGACATTTCACCGGAAGACATTTTTTCCAAGAAGGGTCACTTTTTCACCTCTTAAAATAAAATTTCTTCACATGCTTCACAGTAATTGGGGCACCACATTGCCTTCATATTTGTCAAGCGCGTGTGTTGATTTTTGTTTTCTTGAGTAACCATATTTTATCATGTTCTTAGGGTCCCCATTGGGCCCTGTGCATTGTGGCGACACCATTGAGTCACTTGTTCGAGCATTCGAGTTGAGTCATCATCGCATTCATAGGTCTTTCACCGAGTCCCTTTGCCTCATGTTACAATATTCCATTCTGTTTTTTTTTTTTTTCCTTATATCTCTCATATCACCCCTTTTTTCCTCAGTCCATACTATTCCCCATCCCCCTCTGAGAGTTGAGTCGGCTGGCACGCCCGGGTCATCTATGATTTTTATGCTACCGACAAAGGGAAGTCGTTCATACGCTACTCATTATCCCTGTTTACCTCATCATCCCTAGTGTCGTCCATCGGTCACTTTACTATGATCCCTCATGCTTTAGTTGAGGATTCATCATTGCCTCACCTATGGTGGACGTCCTTTGTTGACATCATCACATTCATTCCGAAACGGGTCTAGAGGGCAATGTACCTTAGTTCTGCTTTCATTTGTTTGATGCCTTAGATTAGGAAAAGGGAATAGTCCATTTCCCTTTGATTGGATTTCTCACCCACTCGTCCTCAACTCATTATCACATGATTGAGGTTCATATGACTGATGGTTTTGGTGATCACTGAATTGTACCGGTGATTCGGGTGTGTGTGATGACACCACCTCATGAGAGTGGCCATTCAGGTAGCCCCCCGTTTCTCCGTATGACCTCACATTATACTACGGGCTTAGATGTAGATCCATAGATTTGATGGGTTTGGTTTCGACTACTTGTAATTCCCATCACATGCATGTGTGTCATTCGAATGTCCATTCATATTTGCATAACCCTTTTCTATTTAGCGGGGATTGTTTGGTTGTTATCATGTTTCATGTACACATATATTATTGTATTAAGTCCCGGATCATGTTTTTATAGGTGCGAATGTATGTGGGATCCATTATATTCTTAATGCGGCCCATTTTATGCCGTATGTCATGTACCATTTATCATGCACTTTATTTCTTAGTTTCATTTTTCTTGGTGCACTATTATTCTTTGTAATTTGTCATGTCGGTGGACATAGTTATGTCTCCACCTTGTGAGAACATGTAACAAAACAAAAGTAGACTTATATCATTTGTAGGTCTCGCCCCCTGAGTCATTATCCTCTCTAGGTTTACTCTGTTTATGTATCTCTCTCTCTACGACTCCCCTTCGGTGTCACAGTGATTGTGTTCTTACAACGTACTTCTGTCACTGATTAGCTCCTAATGCTTGCACATTGGGGGAGTAATTTGTTATAAGCTAAAATTTGGTCATCTAACCATTTATAATTAGATGGATCAAAAATTACACCAATATAGACCAATTTAACCATTGTAAAATTGCTTTCAACATAAGAAATAATTTAATACCATATTTTATTAAGTTATTTATGGTTAAAACAAGAAACCCATGAGGAATAACTAAATAAATCCTTATTTTATTTGATTTTCCTTTAGGAATAATTAATTAAACCACTATTTAAATAATATTCTAGTCACATTTAACCCATTTATGAAAAATAATTAGATAAATCATTATTTTTCTTATTTTTCCTCTAGGAATCATTAATTAAATCATTATTTAGTTATTATTCCTTGTTAAATTTGACTAAATCACATAGAAAGTATTAAACAAATCATTATTTCTTAATTATTCCTTAACCACATTCTTGAAATGATAAATAAATCATTCATTTGTTTATTATTTCTAAATAAGGTATTTAACCAATTTAAATACCTTTTCCCTCAATAACAAAATATAAATAAAATATTCCAAGTGGTTAGATCTAGATCTTGGCTATTAATATTTTATTATTCAACGTTTCTCGAGAGTTAACTCAATATTTTTTTATAAGTAGGAGGGTTTTCCATTCATTATTCCACTTTGATCACTTTCATTGTCAGCACTTTGATCATTCTCATTCTTTGCTACTATTTTCTTCTTCTTGAGCTCCTAGAGTTCAGCACATTGGAGTTTTTACGCATCATTGAGAGAGATAAATTTTGGGCCCGAAGTGTTGAGGACAACAAAGAACCCATCCCATTGAGGAGGGAATAGTAGCTTGTATTAGTTCTCTTTACCGGGTGTTATGATATATTCAAAATTCTTTAAATAAACCTTTTCTTGTCTGTTGGATACATAGGCAATTCTTATTTCTTTTTATTGTTTAACTGTTTCTGCTTGCATAGATCTGGTTTTTGAAACATTTG
The DNA here is from genome assembly GCA_034641835.2 of Pinus albicaulis. NCBI lineage: Eukaryota > Viridiplantae > Streptophyta > Pinopsida > Pinales > Pinaceae > Pinus > Pinus albicaulis. Next base: position 1,441,740,871 of record CM076580.1, read on the forward strand.
TTCTAACTATCTATTTTAGATCTAAAGAAGTTAAGCAATCATTTAGTTATTAAGGGTTGTTTGTCACACACAAATAAAGTAGGCTCTTTAAAGTACACTTAGTTAAGAATTTATGCTAACACTTCCAAGAGGGTGATTGGACCTCTCTTTGTATGATTCTAGGTTCAAGGATTTAAAAGAGAAATTGATGGAAAGGTTGTCGGGCACATATCTAATTGGAAAAATGTTATGAAAAGTGGTTGTGTCCAAATAAGAAAAAATTGATGAGGAAGGAATTCCATTACTTGTTAATAGTTTTTAGTTAAAGTTTTACAAAGCCTTTTTGAAAGGAGGTTCACCAAATCAATGAAAGGATCTAAATGTAATTATGGGCCTCATAACTCTCGAGATCATCAACCTCGATCAACAAAAGAAAAGAAAGAAAAAAAAAATGGAAAATAATAGTGCCTAGGTGAAAAACTATATGAGGCACCTGAGGCCAATTCTAGGGCTAAAAATCTATATGAGGCACCTGAGGCCAATTCTAGGGATGAAAACCTCTATGAGGCAACTCAAGAAAAAAAAAAAAAGGAAAAATAAATGAAAAGATCCCTAGTTGAAATACTCCTTTGAGGCACTTGGGGCGGGCCTACAGATTGAAAAATTCTTTAGAGTAAGCCTGTAGGTCTAAAAAAAGAGAGAAAATAATAATAATAATAATAATAATAAAGGAAGAGGAAAAAACACAAAAGCAAGGGAGCCCTTACATTAGTTCTATTAACAAGTTTTTTTAGAGGGTTCGAGTCATGGTCAAATGGAAAATAGTGAAAGGGAGAAACCTCCATACTCCACTTCTCCACCTCCCAATATAGCTATCTACATGTCCTTCATCATTCCATCCATCTCCCAAGGTTCATCCATTATCAAGAAACCAATATCACTTAACTCTGCCTCAGTCTTGAAGTGATACTAGATTGTCCTGAATTTCTACAATATTGAACATAATTGCTACAAGATTATGATTGACATAGAGGGAGTGGTCAGATATGATTTTTTCCATATTAGAATGAAATAATAATTCCTCCACACCTCCATCATCCCTCCACACCATTTAACCACTTTTCATCAAAAATTTCAACTTCGTTCATGAAAAAAATCCATTTTTACCCCTTCTTCTACAATTTTCACCACCACCAAAGTTTTCATTCCATATCCATGAGATCGCCATCAATTATCATATCCTCTAAATGCATTTCATGAAGGATATTATGATTTTGGAGGGGTATGTGCAACTTTTGTAGGAAAGGATCCAGTCTTGTAGCAACCTATACAAACCATACAGAACCACAGTTCAAGAAACTTGACAACATTAGAGTGAAGACACAACCATATTGAAGCATTAAAGGACCATCCTTCTGATATTCAGAAGCCAAAAAAATCTTGAGGAACTACCACAGGGCCACTGATCATATCCAACAACAACAAATCAATTCATCACTTAAGAACCTACATCACCAGACTTCGCTCAGTAAAAAAATATTTTGTTCAGAGGAAGGACCAATGCATGAAACAACCAACATTAAAGGTAACACCTCCAGAGACCAAAAAATCAATCACTATCTTGAAGCAGCATGTAGGCATCAGATTAGTAAGAATCCATAAGGTAGGAATAGGTATGACACTCATCACCTCTTCCTTTAAGTGCATGGTAGATTTTTTTTTAATGAATGAGGAATGAGGTTTAAAGGCTAGAGGTGGAGAGTAAATTTGGACACCCTTGAATAGTTAAAGTGCAGTTAATTCAATCATCCATGAAATGTGGGAAAAGTAAAAAATGAGAGGGTGATAATTACGAGGAGTGGAGCCAACAGACCAAAAGAGGAAATACATAGATGGTAGGTGGGGGCCAACTCACAAATCACGCTAAGCCCACTACCACAAGAAGAAATAAAAATGACAGGATCAATTCCATTTGTACTGAGAAGTCATTCCTAAAATGGTAAGAGAGGCCCACTAAGGAACTGAGAGTGGATCTAATTGTTAGCCACCTATAATATTTTGTCAAAGCAAACAAGTGGATAAATATGTTTCTGAGCCTTCAAGAGAAAACATTTCCTTTGTAAATATATCATTCTTAAAGCCTCCATGTGTTTTCTATCCTTCAGAATTATCTTCACCGCTGTTTCCATTAATGAATCCTACTGTCTATGAAAGAAATTGTTTTCAAAGGCCTCCATATTCCCTTTTTTCCCTCATTCATACTTCATTTTCCTTCATTCCCTTCATAAATTCCTTTTGATAAGGTTTAAAACCCCCTTTTTTAATCTTATCGGAACCCTCAAAACCCTCTGAAAAACCTTCATTTTGGCATAAAAACCCACTTTTCAGCATTAAGGCCTTAAGCCCCTTTCGGCCTTAGCCCGAGCCCCTGTTCTTCATATAACCTGCGCTACGACCAAGCGCTAAGCCCTAATCAAAATCGCAAAAAACTCATTCCCTTTGTTCTTTTTTCCCCGAAAGCCCCGATGCGATGAGCCCCTCTCCTCCTATCTGCCAATTTGATCTGGACCATTGAATCCACAAGAACCAACGGCCAGGATTCAATCATTCTTCACTCACAACCCCCCGTAATCGCATCCTTCGATTCTATCCTGACCGTTGATCTCCCCTCTGATCCGACGGCTAGCGCTTAATCACACATCGATTTAATCCCAGCTGTTCATTCTGTCAGATCCGACGGTTCGTGCTTCATCGCATCACGCTCGTCCCTCACGTAATCCTCCACCATCCCGACCTCCGATTAAATATCCACCATTGATCAAGTTTGATCGAACGGTCCACATTACTTCTGCTCTTCAAACCCCGCCCTTCTCATTCTCCCCCATCGACAGATCTCAACCGTCAATCCTCACAATCTAACGGCTCGCATTGACCTCAGCAATGGACCCCGCCTCCTCTCGCCTGTGCATCTAACCTTATGTCGCGTTTCTCCCACATCATCATATTTCTCCACCGATGATCCAACGGCTTAAACTCAATATCGTGTAATTTCTGCGTCCAAGAGTTAACTTTTAAAAATTATGCGATATGGGCAGTTTTGAAAGGATAGGTGTCGTGCGATGTATGGAATCGCGTTTTTTGGCCAAAATCTGAAACTGCTCGAACATCGCACGATAACCATTAATGTTTTTCTAGTATAATGCTCCCCCCTCCGCAATGTAACTCCTGATGTAATCTCAACCGTCAATCTCTGAGATCAGATGTTCTTGACTTAATTTCACCCCCATTTGTTTACCCACCATCTAACCTCCTGAATGAATCCATCAAAAGATATTGATCGTTGATTGTTCTAATCTAATGGCCCACATTATATCACATTTTCATTTCATCCACCATTCATCTGATCTCCCAATGAATTCATCGAGCAATCCCCACCGTTGATCATTCTAATCTAACGGTCCGCAATGCACGTCACACCCAAACTCCCATGAAACCTATTTTCACCTTCCGCCATGATTTTAAGCCCATTTTCCACTGAATCCAATTTTTCCATGACTACTCCTCCATCCCCATGAGCCTCTGAAGCAGTCCTTCACCACTCCCACTAGTTTTTATAATGAGTTTTCATTTTTTGCAAGTTTCAAAGTTGGTGAATTCACACTGTTTTCATAGTCACGGCCCTGGCACAGAAAGACTATCACAGAGCTAATATTGTAGAGGAATAAATCTCTAAAAAGGGTTAAAGGCATAATATTGAAGATTAAGAAGCCTAATCCACAGTCAATACATATTAAATAAAAATCATTGATTAACCAGGATTTGTAAACTGCCGAAGTGAAATGTACCATATGTACCTAGGTGCTTGTTTCCTAGTGCGTTGTATGTAGTGTTTTGTGATGTTTTGGTCTTTTATGTTGATTTATGATGTTTTTGGTCTTTTGAAGTTTTATGTTTACAATGAAAATGCCTAGAAAACTAATGAAAAGAAATTGGTGGTCAAGAACACAGTTGAGCCTAATGTATGGAATGGCAAATGTAATCAAAAACACTGAAGCAACATCTAAACTATGACTGAATAGAAACAAAATCTTAATGATGACTTCTTAAACAAATGACACAAACTAGACTTTGAGAAATGATCACTTAAATATGCAAGTTTTCTAACTAAATAGTTAGACACTAATCATGATGCAACATTCTATTCTAAGCTCATCTATTCCATGACTAATTCCTAGTTCTATTCTGCAATTTCAATTGATTGTCACAGAGCCTATACTCAAAGGGTTATTGGTTTCTTTTCAAGGTGGTTCTGTTGAGGAAGAGCTCTGTTTATGGTGAGGAATTTGCAGAGATATTTCAGACCTTGTAATGATGTTATCTTCTGTTCCTAAGGTTATGGATCACTGGTGGTTTTCAGAACAAAAAGATATTTATAAATAATGAAGGCTGTCTTATGAATCCTATCAACTAAAGTGATCTACTGTGCAAAGGGTGACAATGTGACTATGAGATGTAAGTGCAATGAATTAATTTAAACATGAGCTTAAGATGCTTCTGAACTAGAACAATGTTAACTATAAGCCATCATCAAACTTTGAAACAAAGTAACTGGACATGAATTAAATGCAAAATGAAACTCCGGAGCATTCTAATTATCATGCACTATTCTATGAAGTTACACAATCGATTTGTTCATCATGAGTGATATTTTGGAAAAGTTCCTTCTTGTGGAAGAGGTAGAACAATTTTGACTGTGGACTTGTATGCAATTGAAAGCAAATGAACTGAAAGCAAATGAAACTAAGTTGTCACATCACAGTCATATCTTGAACTTCTTAAGAATGTCTTGGAAGAATTTCTTCTTGTGGAAGAGTGATTAGGACAAGTGCAACTATGATAGTGAAGACTAAAAACTACAACTAATTCCTATGACACTATAGCTATTCATCATTCATTGTTAAGATTTATTGGAAGAATGTCTTCTTGTGGAAGAACTATGATGAATATAACTACAGTTTCTAGTTAAAAACAAATACAACTCCTATCCTACAGTACCATAGTCATTAAACATTCATCGTTTTGATTTATTGGCAAAGTGTCTTCTTGTGGAAGAACTGGAACGAATATGACTACAGTAGCTAGTTAAAAACAAATACAATTCCTATCCTACAGTACCATAGTCATTAAACATTCATCGTTTTAATTTATTGGCAAAGTGTCTTCTTGTGGAAGAACTTGAACGAATATGACTACAGTAGCTAGTTGAAAACAAATACAACTCCTATCCTACAATACCATAGTCATTTAAACATTCATCATTTTGGTCTGTTGGAAGAGTGTCTTCTTATGGAAGAACTAGAATGAGTACGACCACAGTATATAAAACAAAACAACTACTAATTCAATATGCAGAACGTAAAGACAGCTAAGAAAAACTTATCTACTGTACACAAAAGAAAGTCCGTTCAAGGGGCAGGGGCCCTCTACCACTTGACAGCATTCAACTCCCAATTAAATCACGCCTTCAGGATAATTTTGTCTGCTCCATTAACGATGCAATAGTTTGAACATAATGCTCTGTGTCTTCAAAGACGTAACACAGAGTTTTCACAAAATCTAGCAGCAAATCTAATACAAAATCTCTAACTAAGCTCTCGGCCTACTCAAGAGTTTATAAAGTAAATGCAAGTAACAATAATTACAATAATTTAGGAATGATGTCTTCCTAATCCAAATCATCTTAGGAGTCTTTAAGGTGGCTGCGTAAAGGAGAAAAGACACCCGGACTGTGACAGTCCTAGTAGGAGTCTTCCTTCACAAATGTGTTCACACGTGCATAACCGTACCCAGAATCCATTTCCTCTTCTATGACGAGCAACACACCATGTAGGCACGACGTGGATCATGCCCATATGCGTTTTTCCTCAAGTGGCCACCTGGAACATGCTCAAACATAAAGGTAGCTGCAGAATCGCCGGTTAGCTACGGAATACATGCATTCTGCAGCTAGTTCCGGTCAAAATGCTTAACAATGGCAACAATCACAAAATTCAACAAGTCAGTTATGTAAACCATTCTAGAAGTAATTCTAACTATTTTTATTGATCAATTGGGTTTAAAATGGAAATGGACAAGGGAAAAATGAGGTAAAATGGGGTGAAGGAAAGCACAAATTTGAGGCTCAACATACCCCCACTGCTGTCTCTTTGCATGTCCTCATGCAAATTATCCTATGAATTCTGAGGCTTCTGCAAGGACATCTAATCCCCTTCTTCTCCTTTGTCTGAAAGCTAGAGGCCTTCTGGGTTTCCTGATCACAAGTTTGAACCCGAGGTTTGTGAGTGCCCTGATCAACTTTTTGTTCCTTGTCTTCATCTTCTCATTGGTCCTCTCCACTTTGTTTATATGCAGGGATAGGGTTGAGTTCATGTCAGTCTTGAGCTTGATTTCATCTTTGAGAATTTCATTCTCATTTTTGATGTGTCTATTCAACAATTCCAACTCATACCTATCCCTCCTTAATATATCAATTTCAGTCAGTGGAGGACTGGGGGTTCTCTCTTCTCTTTCTGAAGCTGTTCTCTCTAAAGTTTCCACATAATCATAGATTTCCTGTTGAGCAGGATCAATCTCAGGGGTGCCTTCATAAAAATCTTCATCATCATACTCTTCCATAGATGTTTCTTCCTCTTCAATATTGATTACCCCTGTTTGTTTGATTGATGTTTTCTTCAGTTTTCCTTTTAATCTGTGGCTTCTCCTAAGTTGAGAGGAACCCTCCCCTTTTTCTATAATAGATTCCTTGATTACCTTCTCTGCCTTGAGTTGACTCTTGATTCTAGTCAACTTCTCCAAAATGACTTCTTCACTGCTTTCTTGAACCGGTTTGTCAATTTTACCTTTTGGAGTCCTCCATCTCCTACTTCTCTTTGTGGCCTGTGGTTTAGGTGATAGTTCTTTTGCTTCCTCAAAATGATTTCTTATTAAGAAATCATCCCATGTATCATTTGATTTAGATAGATGATGCTCAATTAAAATTTTGACTAACCCATGATGATACAGGGTTGTTTCCAAAAGCTGAACTCTTCTCTGAACACAAGAAGCCATTTTCTTCAGACTTTGATACAAGAAATATGGTAAATTCAAATCTTCTCCTAGAAAATGCAACATTAGTCTCATATGGTAGACATAAAATGTCCCATATCTACCCTCACATGTAACAATTTTTTGTAAAAGAAGTAGTATATTCCTCCATTTGCTCTTCAATGCTGTACTGGGAATTCCCTTTTTGAACACACTAACATCCATGTTTGGTGATTTTAAGATTTGTTTCCATGAGTCATTATGGAATTCCCTATTTTTAAACCATCTTTCCCCAGCTCTGGATAATCCTGTAGCCTCTGCTATAAAAAATTCATTAACAGTAAACTTAACATCCCCTATTTCAACCTCAGTGCCTTGGAATGATCTAGCAAATGTTTTGGTGACTTCCTTATGGCAACCATTAAACTTTTCCAAGAATTGGAGCCATCCTATTTGTTGTAGCATCTCCTTGCATTGTGGATAACCTTCTAAATATTTTGATCCTATAGGCCCAATCCTTACGATGAAACCCATGATTTTTCACTATCAATTAACACTCTTCTCTATCCACAAAACAATGGCTTTTACTTTCGGATTAAAATGGCTTCAAGCTTTTAAATGAAAATGGCTTCAATTTTTGGAAGAACATACCTTTGAAATAGCTACAGTCTTAAAAATCTCTGGTTTGTATGCCTCTGTTTGAAAAATGCCTTCGAATCCTCGGACTGATGTACTTCTGTTGAACTTTGGAATGATATGGAAGCAATTTCAATTTTCGAGCTAATGTGTCTCTGATAGACAGTGGTAGATGATTTCAAGTTTGTTTTTGTGCAATACCTCCGTCCTTGATAACAGAAAGACTTCAAACTCAATCACAAAAAATACTTTTGTTTCTAGTAACAACAGACTTCAAACTTAACCTCGGTCTCTGATAGCAAATAGTATGCTTCAAATTCAACACTTACAGTAACTTTGTCTCGGGTAACAACAAACTTCAAAACCAGTCACTACCACACCTCTGTCTTTGGTAATAACAGACTTCAAACTTCAATTACTACCACACCTCTGTCTTTGGTAGCAAAGTCTTCAATTTTAGCACCTCTGTCTTTGGTAGCAAAGTCTTCAATTTTAGCACCTCTGTCTTCTGGTAGCAACAGGCTTTAAACTCTACACGACCACAATTCTGTGTTGATAGTGAAAATGCTCCAAACTTCGTTCTCAGTGATACGCTCTCTGTTCATTGAGTTTTCACACCGTTATGCTTCCAATGTACCTCTTCTGTTCTGCCCCTGATGATAATAATGCTTCTGCCTTCGGAATGGAATACTGGCTACGGAATGACGTTATGGCAAATGGTCACGGCATAGAGTGGTGGAGTGAGGTGGAGGATTGCATTAATGATTTGAGGAGATGGCGGAGGATTTACGACGGCAGGAAAAATCTCAATCATTAAAGAACTTGGTTAAGAGTCGTGGGAATTTCAAATGATTTGGCCGTTCCACCGCTCAAATGCTATTGGATAGAAAATTTGAATTGGAAGATTTAATACAAAGTCTATAGAGGGTTTTGTTTGGTGTTTGATCAATAAAATAATTAAAACAAATTTTTGAATAATCCACAACTAAAATATGCTAAATTTTCATGAATTGCCATCGTAATTTAAATTTGTTACCTCTGCCCTTTATTTGATGTTTGTGTAGCCTTTGTCTTCTCTGCTCATCTTTGGAGGAATCTTTCACAATTTTCTTGATATTTTTGATTCATGAATTCACTGGATCACTTTGTTGTAATTTTGATGTCTGCTGGTTGATGCCTTCAGGGTTTATGGCTGCAAAAAGACTGTCGGGCTGTAGAAAAGGTGATCAGCTGCAGAATGTCCACTGAGCTGTAGAATGTTCCTGTAGAATACTTTAATCATGAAAAATGAAATGTTTTTGGAAGATGGGTGAAATGTTTATGAAAATGGATGAAAATGGATGATGGATTATGAAGTGGATAATGGAAAAAATGGATTCAGTTCATGGAATGAAGGAACATAAGGGCTGTACTGAAATTCATTCATTTGCAGCAAGATATCAAATTCTATGTTTTGACATGAAATGAATGGAAGATGGAGTGAAATGAATGGAATGTGGAATGGAGTGAAATGTGAATGATGGATGGGATGAAGTATGGATGGATAATGAATGGAGTGAGATGAAATGAATCATAAGTACTATGGCACTGAACTTATGATTGTTATAACAGCTGCTTAGAAACAAAAATGGGAAAAGTTAGAGTGTCAGAGAGACTCTGATTTTCACCCTATCTTTTCTGTATAAACATGCCAATCAGTGATTGGTTTTCATGTTTATACCTTTATTTTATTTTATTTTTTATTTTTATTTTTATTTTTTTATTTATTTATTTTTTTTTCAAAAGAGAAATGCTTCAGAAAATTTAATCAAGTTGATGAAGAAGAGAGACTCTTCTTCATTAACTTCACATCATTGTCTCCTTGGAACTTCTTGACAAACTCTTCTCTTGAGAGTGGCTTGTGGTATAGCTTCAGTCTATGGCCTTTCACAAGAAAAGTGACCTCCTCTTCATCTATAGTTCTGATTTTTACTGCCCCATTATCAAAAATTCGAACAATTTCATATGGCCCAAGCCAATGTGTCCGAAATTTCCCTTGAAAATCCTTGAATTTTGAATCAAACAAGAGAGCCCAATCACCCTCTTTAAATTTCTTCTCTTTGATATACTTGTCATGCCATCTAGCCCTTTGCTGTTGGACTAGACTTGTTTTCTGAACTGCATCTTGTCTGATCTCATCCAATTCATTAATTTGCTCCAGTCTATGATTTTGTGCCTCCGTTAGATCAAGTCCTAGCTGAACTGCCATCTTGAATGTTTGGATTTGGAACTCTATAGGAAACAAAACTTGCTTTCCATAAACAAGCTCATAAGGAGTATGGCCTGTTGTGTTTCTCCATGTAGTTCTATAGGCCCACAAGGCTTCAGAAAGCCTATCTACCCAATCTCTTCTATGTAGATGAACAGTCTTTGTTAGGATTCCTTCAATGACTTTATTAGTGGATTCCACTTGACCATTTGCTTGTGGATGATAAGGAGTAGATGTTATATGTCTGATTTTGTACTTCTCCATCATTTGCTCCACTAGCCTTGATGTAAATTGAGCTCCTTGATCCGTAACAATTTCCCTTGGGACACCAAAACGAGTAAAAATATCCTCAAAAAGAAAAGTAACTACAGATGATTCATTAGCAACAAGTAATGGTTTAGCTTCTACCCACTTAGTAACATAATCAGTGCAAACTAATATGTATTTCTTTTGTCTCGATGGAGGACTAATAGGTCCTACAAAATCCAAGGCCCATTTTTCAAAAGGTTCAATGTGTACCTGAGGTTGTAATGGCATCTCACCTGAAGGAGAAGGTTTCCCTACCCTTTGGCAACTGTCACACCTTTTGACATATTCCCTTGCATCTTTAAACAAAGATGGCCAATAATATCCTAGGTTAAGGATCTTATAGGCTGTCCTCTTATCTGCAAAGTGTCCGCCACAAGGTTCATCATGACATGCCTTGAGAATTTCAGGCATCTCATCTTCACGAACACATCTTCTAATGATCAAATCTGAACCTGTCTTGTACAACTCATTAGCGACCCATGAATATCTTGCACTATCATTAATGATTTTTATTTTATCCCTTGCATTCATAATTGAAGGAAACTTTCCTGAAATTAAATAATTAGCAATATCAGCAAACCATGGAGTTTGAGTAGAAACTGCAAAAAGATATTCATCAGGAAATTGATCTTCAACCGGAGTGTCATCTTTGATATTTTGAATTCTAGACAGGAAGTCAGCCACAGTGTTTTGTTTTCCAGGCCTATCTAGAATAGTAATGTTGAATTCTTGCAATAATAACAACCATCTTATAACTCTACCATTAGTGATTGATTTATTCATTAAATATCTAATGGCAGAATGATCAGTGTGAATAAAAGTTTCATAGCCTGTTATATAGTGTCTAAACTTGTTAATGGCATGAACAACAGCTAAAAACTCTTTTTCAGTTACAGTATAGTTTAACTCTGCAGGAGTCAAATTTTTACCGATATAATAGATGGCATAGGGAATTAAATCTTTCTGTCCCAATACTGCTCCTAGAGCTGTATCGGAAGCATCTGTCGAGATATGAAAAGGTAACTTCCAGTTAGGTTCCCTTAATATAGGTGCTTCAGAAATTTTGGTTTTCAGGGTTTCAAAAGCTAACTGGCAATCAGAAGTCCACTTAAATTCACAATCTTTGGTGAGTAATTTGAAGAGGGGAGATGCTATTTTGGTGAAGTTTTCTATAAATCTCCGATAGTACCCCGTAAATCCTAGAAAACTTCTTACATCTCTTTGACAACTTGGAATGGATAGGTTAGAAATAACTTCAACTTTCGCTTCATCAACTCTAATCCCATCCCCTGAAATGTGGTGCCCTAAAACAATACCTTCAGTGAACATCATAAAACATTTTTCATGACTAAGAGAAAGTTTTGCTTCTTGACATCTTTTTAAGACCTTTTCCAAGTTTTCTAAAGCCTCTTCAAATGTATCCCCATAAACTGTAAAATCATCCATGTACACCTCTACACAGTCATGTATTAGATCAGAAAAAATTCCTAATACTTCCCTTTGGAATGTTGCAGGTGCATTGCACAATCCAAATGGCAATACTCGGTAGGCATAGGTACCCCAAGGACAAGTAAATGTGGTTTTATCTTGGTCTTCAAGTGCTACTTGGATTTGATCGTAACCACTAAATCCATCCAGGAATGAAAAGTACTTTTTACCTGCTAATGTATCTAATACTTGATCTATGAAAGGTAAGGGAAAATGGTCTTTAAGAGTAGCTTTATTCAGTTCTCGGTAGTCAACACACACCCTCCATTTTTCTTAGGTACAATTACTAAAGGGGAAACCCACTGACTATCTGAAATAGGATAAATGAAGTTAACATTTAACAATTTTTGTAGTTCTTCCTTGACAATTTCCCTAAGATTTGGATTCATCCGTCTTTGAGGTTGTCTAATTGGCTTGCAATTTTCCTCTATATAGATGTGATGAGTACAAGTCTTGGGACTTATCCCTTTCATGTCAGTGTATTCCCATGCATATGCAGAAGAATGTCTCTGTAATACTTTGACTAGCTCTTCTTGTTGAGATTTTTCCAGGTTTTTGTTTATGTTCAAAGTTTTGCCTGGAAAAATTTCACTTGTAGAACTGCCAAATTTGTCCATAGAATGAAGAGACATCTGTCTAGATGACAAGAACTCAATATTGGATCTCTCTTGAAATGATTCTTGTTTGTGCTCTGGAGAAGATTCAAAATTTTCTAGAGTATTCAGAATTTGATTATCTTCACTAATTTCTGAAATTGTGAAGAGTGGTTGCAAATATTCTTCATCCTCTATCCATTGAGTGTCATCTAGATCCGTAATTGTCCTAGCTGGAGGATATAAAGTGAATTTCTTTGTTGAACTTCCATCAGAAATATACATATCACCGGACCTACAACTAATAAAAGCATCAGCTGTAGCCAACCAAGGTCTTCCTAGTATAACAGGATGGCCTCCTAGATTATTCTTGGGGGTAAGGATCATGAAATCCACAGGGTATTCCCAAGAGTCTAGGGACACTGGAATGTCTTCTATTACCCCATCTGGTCTGATCACAGATCTATCTGCTAGTTGTAATAGTGTGGGTGTAAAGAGAAGATTAGGAAGTTTCAGTTTGTCCATGATTTGTCTACTCATGATATTTATTGCTGCTCCTAAGTCAATGAGTGTGTTTTGAATTTCAATTCCATCGATGTGAATTTTGACAACTGGATTTCCTGGGTCAAGGTACTTTGGAATAGTAGTCTTACCCATCATAATGTCTGCTATTTGTCCTACCAGTTGAATTTTCTTGGTTTCTCTTATTCTTTTCTTTGTTGTCTTCATACTCAACTCCTTTATTGTTTTGGCTAAAATTGGGATTTCCTCGATGGCTTGCAATAATGGAATTTTAATGCAAACATTTCTCAATTCATCCAAGAAATCATAATTAGGCACCATTATTTGTTTTTCTACACCTTTGTCAATTTGTAATCTTTCCGAAAAGGGAGGTATAGAAGTAGATGTGGATGGTTGCTCTAATACTGGAGTTGGGCTTATTGGATCTTTTTGTTTCAGTTTTTCAATGTTTTGGCCTTGAAAGGATGTTTCTTCCTCAAGACTTTATTAACCCGTAGGGAGTCTTCCTCAGAATTATCTTGTTCTTGTATGATCACAGAAGGTTTCTTCTTCTCAAGTATCCTTCCAGACCTAAGTTGAACATCACTAAGGTCTAGAGGAGTAATTAAATAAGTTGGAAATTGTTGTCCTTCTATCATATATGTATTCTGAGGATTCTTATTATTGGGGTTTGGTATGGGCTGAGTTGGTAATTGATTGGATTTTTGAGGGAATGGTAATGGAAGTGGTTGATTTTGATGAGGTTGGTTCAAATGATGTTGTTGAGAATTCTGTTGAAAATTTTGTTGAAGATTTTGAGGAAAATTTTGTTGAGAATTTTGAGGATAAAATTGTGGATATGGTGGATAGGATGGTGGATACCGATAATATGGAGAGTATCTTCCATAGGGACCTTGTGATCCTTGTGCCCAAGCTTGAGATTGATTTTGAAATTGGGGCCAAGATTGCTGCCAAGAATTCCAAGGTGGAGGTTGATTATACATTTGATCATGAAATCCCTGTGTCTGAGATCCCTGCCAAGGTCTTCTAGATACAAAGTTAAGAGATACTGTGGAATCTGTAGGAGTTTCTTCTTGAAAAACAGCCTTGAGACCAGGAAGAGAAGGACAATTCTTGGTCTCATGTTTCTCAGAACAAATAACACAGGTTTCTACAACTTTTACATCCAAAGGGCACTCTTTCAAGGCATGTTTCTTCCTACATTTGGGACAAAAGATTGCCAAGGCATCAGATTCAGCCTTTTGCTTGTTTTGTATCTTGAGGGTGTCTATTTGTTCACTAAGACTCCCTAAGATGTCAGATTTGAAATCATCAAGCATGTGTCCTATTTCTGATCTACTTACTGTCCCAGAAGCAGACTTACTTGCCCTTGCAAGAGCAGGATCTCTTGGACCTTTGACAGTTTTAGATTTCCCTCTTGAAAGGTTGATACATAACTCAGATATTTCAAGTAATGTGAGTTGTGATATATCCCCTTTTCCCATCATGTTAAGGATATCCAACCATTCATCCCTAATGGTTTTCAACAAAAGAGCTTTTAAAGTGTCTTGATCTAGGTTTTCCATTTGTGCCCTTTTTATGTTGTATTTAAATCTTTCCAACAAATCTTCTAAGTTTTCATCTTCTTTTTGTATCATCTTGAACACTTCTTCCTTATGATTAACTAGCATACAATAATCCAAGTATCTCTCTAGAAATGCTTGTTTCATGTCTTCCCATGTCCTAATGGAACTACTGTTTAAACTCATAAACCACTTCAATGCTGCTCCTTTCAGAGTTGAAGGAAATAATTTCAATTTTTGAGCATCTTGAAGATAGTCATAAGTCCTACACAGCACTTCAAATTCGAATAAGAAAGTTTCAGGATCCTCAGTTTTAAGTCCATAGAAGTTCGGAAGGACAGAAGGTGAAATGTTTTTCATGGTTGTGTTGGTTTCTTCATCAAGTATAGGGAACCCAAAAGAGCTTCCTATTCTACCTCTTCCTCCATCTGCACCTCTACCTCCTCTTCCTCCTTCTCCTCTACCTCTACCTCCTCTTCCTCCTTCTCCTCTACCTCTACCTCTACCTCCTCCAAATAATGTGTGTTCTCCATTAACAACTCCTCCTCCTCCTTCTTCTGCCATGGTTGACTCTACTGTGGAAGTAGAACGGTTTGTATCCTCAACAAAGGTTTTTGGATCCTCTTCTATGGCAGGTTCAGTGGTTGAAGTGGAAGGTTTCTATAATGGAATAGGTGACCTTAGATCTTCTAGAAGTCCAGGATCAGTAAAGGATGGAAGATGGGTTTGAGTTGAAGGTGTACTAGTTCTGGATCTAGGTGAAACAAGTGGTGTTCTAGATGTCAAACTTCTGCCTCTGCTGCTTATAAATCTTCCTCTTGAATCTCTCTCCCTACGCATAAAATTGTTTTTGGATGCTAAGAAACAAAGGTTACCTAGTTTTCACATCCCCGGCAACGGCGCCAAAATGTTGTGCCTCAATCTAGTCTCCTAAACTGAGTTCATTTAATTGTCAACCAGGATTTGTAAACTGCTGAAGTGAAATGTACCATATGTACCTAGGTGCTTGTTTCCTAGTGCGTGGTATGTAGTGTTTTGTGATGTTTTGGTCTTTTATGTTGATTTATGATGTTTTTGGTCTTTTGAAGTTTTATGTTTACAATGAAAATGCCTAGAAAACTAATGAAAAGGAATTGGTGGTCAAAAACACAGTTGAGCCTAATGTATGGAATGGCAAATGTAATCAAAAACACTAAAGCAACATCTAAACTATGACCAAATAGAAACAAGAGCTTAATGATGACAAATGACACAAACTAGACTTTGAAAGATGATCACTAAATATGCAAGTTTTCTAACTAAACAGTTAGACACTAATCATGATGCAACATTATATTCTAAGCTCATCTATTCCATGACTAATTCCTAGTTCTATTCTGCAATTTCAATTGATTGTCACAGAGCCTATACTCAAAGGGTTATTGGTTTCTTTTCAAGGTGGTTCTGTTGAGGAAGAGCTCTATTTATGGTGAGGAATTTGCAGAGATATTTCAGACCTTGTAATGATGTTATCTTCTGTTCCTAAGGTTATAGATCACTGGTGGTTTTCAGAACAAAAAGATATTTGTAAATAATGAAGGCTGTCTTATGAATTCTATCAACTAAAGTGATCTACTGTGCAAAGGGTGACAATGTGACTATGAGATTTAAGTGCAATGAATTGATTTAAACATGAGCTTAAGATGCCTCTAAACTAAAACAATGTTAAACCATAAGCCATCATCAAACTTTGAAACGAAGTAGCTGGACATGAATTAAATGCAAAATGAAACTCCGGAGCGTTCTAATTAACATGCACTATTCTATGAAGTTACACAATCTGGTTGTTCATCATGAATGATATTTTGGAAAAGTTCCTTCTTGTGGAAGAGGTAGAACAATTCTGACTGTGGACTTGTATGCAGTTGAAAGCAAATGAACTGAAAGCAAATGAAAAACTAAATTGTCACATCACAGTCATATCTTGAACTTCTTAAGGATGTCTTGGAAGAATTTCTTCTTGTGGAAGAATGATTAGGACAAGTGCAAATGTGATAGTGAAGACTAAAAACTACAACTAACTCCTATAACACTATAGCTATTCATCATTCATTGTTATGATCTGTTGGAAGAATGTCTTCTTGTGAAAGAACTGGAATGAATATAACTACAGTCTCTAGTTAAAAACAAATACAACTCCTATCCTACAGTACTATAGTCATTAAACATTCATCGTTTTGATTTATTGGCAAAGTGTCTTCTTGTGGAAGAACTGGAACGAATATGACTACAGTAGCTAGTTAAAAACAAATACAACTCCTATCCTACAGTATCATAGTCATTAAACATTCATCGTTTTAATTTATTGGCAAAGTGTCTTCTTGTGGAAGAACTTGAACGAATATGACTACAGTAGCTAGTTGAAAACAAATATAAATTTAACTCCTATCCTACAATACCATAGTCATTTAAACATTCATCATTTTGGTTTGTTGGAAGAGTGTCTTCTTATGGAAGAACTAGAATGAGTACGACCACAGTATATAAAACAAAACAACTACTAATTCAATATGCAGAATGTAAAGACAGCTAAGAAAAACTTATCTACTGTACGCAAAAGAAAGTCCGTTCAAGGGGCCGGGGCCCTCTACCACTTGACGGCATTCAACTCCCAATTAAATCACGCCTTCAGGATAATTTTGTCTGCTCCATTAACGATGCAATAGTTTGAACATAATGCTCTGTGTCTTCAAAGACGTAACACAGAGTTTTCACAAAATCTAGCAGCAAATCTAATACAAAATATCTAACTAAGCTCTCGGCCTACTCAAGAGTTTATAAAGTAAATGCAAGTAACAATAATTACAATAATTTAGGAATGATGTCTTCCTAATCCAAATCATCTTATGAGTCTTTGAGGTGGCTGCGTAAAAGAGAAAAGACACCTGGACTGTAACAGTCCTAGTAGGAGTCACAAATGTGTTCTAAAATGCAGTACAACTGCACTTAATCCATTTCCTCTTCTATGACTAGAAACACACCATGTAGGCACGACGTGGACTGTGCCCATATGCGTTTTTCCCTCAAGTACACTGAACATGCTCAAACATAAAGGTAGTCGTAATCGTCGTTAGTTACTAATGCATGTGCATCTATACTAGTTCCCATTGCAATGCTTAACAATGGCAACAATCACAAAATTCAACAAGTCGCTATGTAAACCATTCTAGAAGTAATTCTAACTATTTTTATTG